>VWYK01039621.1:13613-36884 GCA_013399775.1 Semnornis frantzii | reverse complement strand
TAATATTAATAAACTGTTAATATTTTTATATATCATCTCACATTAATTAATTACCCAATCCCATTACAGTAGCATAGATCACAATGACATCCTGCGTCTTGCTTGTGCACCTGTGGTATGTATGAAAAAGAAGCATGTTGAAAAAACCCCACTCAAATCTATTTAAAGGCAGTTTAATTTCACAACAGCTGATCCTGTGAACGATACATGGTCCAGCAGCTATGATTACACAATGGTTCTTTACGTTCCATTTTCTCCTAAAAGCTCTGGTTGTAAGATAGAATTTCTCAGCAATATTGCTCTTTCCAAACAGACATTTAATAAAAAACATGCAACAACTAACATCTGGTTTTCAGATGATTTATCTGTTTGAAGCACAAGTCTGATTTAATCTAACTACTTGGTGCTGGAAATTACACACTTGTAAAGAAAATTTCAGCTAATGAATAAGGTGGATTTTTTCTGCTGAGTGGTTTTTTTGTACTGTTTTGGCCAAGAATTTTTTACCCCATGTCAGGACAAGTAAATCAGTTTGGTTTATCTTTATAGGAAGATGAGAACAGAAGTGACCTGTAGTGCCTGCATCCCAGGGAGGGAATGGAAAAATCTAAACAGTAATTAATTTCTACTGATAGCCTTAATTTTTTCAGCTCCCATGGAGACCCTCAACAGGAGTGAGAAAAGAGTTGTTTTTCAATCTCTGCTGCTTACACAGTTGTTCTTGCTTAGGCTTGTCAGTGAAAAGGTCACTGGAAGCAAGAGATCTTTAGTTATCCAAATTAGCAATGTAATATACTCACCTGTCTAACTACATCTAACAGAAATTTGTTAGCATCAAGTATATATAAAATACCATGTGTTTTTTATGGTACATACAGAAATACACAGGGTTTTGTCCTAAAGCTATGAATAAAATTGAGAAAATTAGAGTGAAATGTATGGTTGCTGCAGCACTCGGAATTTGTTTTTGCCTCTCCTTTCAGTAGGCTGATTGATTCGAGGCAAAGTAACAGTTCTGAGTTCTTAAGAAATGTGTGCAGTTAAAGCAAGGTTTGGCTGTTGTGAGTGCTAAAGTGACTGTGTTTTGTCCTTTCTGATATTAGTGCAAAGGTTACTCATTTTCAGCTGAAAAACTGACTGCAGTGGATGAATGTTTTGCTACAGCAGCTGAACTGAAGGAAGAAAGAGTGTGTGTTTGTTAAATGCTCACTGTGGATCAGATCACATCAAACTCTCAGACAATAGTGATAGAAATTGATTGTGCAGAAATCTTCAGTTATCACTACATGTCTAGGGAACAGTAAGGTATATCCTCCATCACTGTAAAAATATCATTAAAAATAGGGCATCGTTTAAATAAAGGCAGGAGTTTTAAGCATGTTATAATGACACTGCTTCTGTTATGCTCCATGCTAAGATCAAGTGTCTTTCAGACCTGAGGAAGAAGCAGTAAGGGCATATCTGCTATAGATGTCATGAAAGATATTCCTGCTAATTAAAAAGAAAAATAAAGGCTATTATGTGAGTGATATGCAAATTACAGTATACAGTCTGCAGGGAGTTCTGTGGATTATCACATTTCAGATAATGTCCTCAGCATTTCAGAATGCCAAAGCTGCATTTCAGAATGCCAAAGCTGTGTTTCAAGCTGTAAGCTCTTATTTTGTCTCTCTTGGACTACCACTGTTACCTGCATGGGTTGTTGACATGAGTACTTAGTTAAACTGTATGTAGTATTTTGTCTCAAAGCAGGTTTAATCTCAATACCCTGTGCCTAATACTTCAATAAATATAGCCTGTGCTGCTACCTTACATCAATACTGGGGTAACCTGTCTAAGAAATGCTGTGTGCAGTTAAGAACTAGGCATCAACTGATAAAGACATGTATTAAACACCCTCCAAATGGCCATAATGGGAGGTGTGCCTGGTGGTATCATACACCTTATTAAGTGGGTTAGTATATAGCTTTAGAAGACAAAAATACAATGGTGATGTTGCATGTAGCGCTATATAAAGAGGTGTACGTAAGAAAATAGTGAGGTTAAAGTCACTGCAAGATTCCAAAAAGCCAGTGGTAAAAGTCCCATCATTTATGTGTTGCTGCTTCTGCAGGAAATGTACATTTTCATTTCCAGGCTGTAACAGCATAGAAGACACCATAGTTCTCTTCCTGTCGTTTGCCACTGTAATTCTATCAAAGCAACTGTTAGATGATTCAATGGAGTATGTTGCTCCTCGACCATTTATTTATACTGCATGTGCAAATGCTGCCTTTGTGTGTGTGGCGTTTTGGGAGTTCCCCGCCCGCCCCCACTTTGTAAAATGACCCAGACTAGAACTCAGCCAGCTGGAAGTTAAGGGCTGAAGCTCTATTTACAGCTCAGCACAGTATNCTCCCAGAAATCAGAGACCCCAGGAGGGGCTCCCAACCACCCTTCCACCTTCTCCCCACCCCCACACCTTACCCCAAGGTTTTCCTTACATGCAAGGAGAATTTTGAGGATAGACCAGGGGGGATTAGAAGAAAAGTGGTTAGTGAAGTTATTCAGCAGAGAGGAGAAGCCAGAACTAGACTGCCTGAGACACGACTGCTTTATCTAATGTTTATGTTCTTAGTTTTATCCATCTCAGCAAGCCTATGAGTGAAGTAGACATCACCTTTGTTTTCCTTCACAGCCTATAGTATAATTTTCTCTATTAAAATATTCCAATTAGCTCAAACCAGCACAGTGTGGCCACCAGCTATCATGTGCTCATGTTTAAGTCCTTGATTTTGAATGCAGACTCCAACACCTTCATCTTTGCTGAAGGTTTGATGGGATCTTTTCCTGTATCTCTCCTGATGAATGTCTAGGGAAGCTGCTCAGATATCTTTTCTATCTATTAAAAAATAGCAGAATGAGGAAGGAAAGTTTTGTCAGCTCATTTTTTCTCTTTCAGATTTGAAGAGACTGTGGTATGTTTGCCTGTAAGAATGTATTTGCTTTTGAAACCAAGTGAACTGACTTTTTACTTTAGTGCCTTCTATTTCCTGTCTGAAATCCCTGTAACACTCAGACATTACATGCATGGACCCTCCATGAATAGCAAGTAACTCTTAATGTTGATTGAATGCAAAATCTAAGTGTTACATTTTATGGAAAGATTTTGAATTTCTGTGCCTTTCCATGTTACAGGGATCACCAGCTGGTGAACTGAAGCAATCTCTTTTGTCTTCTGCAGTGAAAATTCTTTCTTAGTGTTAGTAGTTTCTTGTGAGAAGGAAATATTTATTTAAAGAAATCCCTAATGAACTTTACAAACATACATAGGCAAGGATTTTGCCATGGTAAGTATATAAACAAGTAAATACCAATCTTTTATTTTTCATCTAGATCATAAATGTCCATTCTGGCTCTATCTCAGGCAGTGCTAGTTATCTTCTGCAGAAAGTTCCCAGGTCTTTCCCAGTATGCATATAAATCTGAGAGTTTTTCTATTGCTTCCTATAGAAGATGCTTTCCATCAAGATAAAGCACATTTGGAAGTGCATTTTGTGGACTGAATGTCCTTCATTGTAAGAGCATCTCTTTTTCTTTTTCTGTTTTATGGACTATTTACAAGGTCTTGTAATGACAGGACAAGGGGCAATGGGTTTAAACTGGCAGAGGGGAGATTTAGACTGGATGTTAGGAGGAAGTTCTTTCCAGTGAGGGTGGTGAGACACTAGCACAGGTTGCCCAGGGAGGTTGTGGCTGCTGCCTCCCTAGAGGTGTTCAAGGCCAGATTGGATGAGGCCTTGAGTGAGCTGTACCAGTGGGAGGTGTCCCTGCCTATGGCAGGGGATTGGAACTAGATGATCCTTGAGGTCCTTTCCAACCTTACCATTCTATGATTCTATGATTCTGTCACACAACACAGCTATTGGTTCATGGGATGTGATATATCACAAAACGGAGATTTCCTTTCCAGCTATAAGCTTTAAAAAAATATAAAAAATAAAATAAAAAATTGAATCTATTAATACCTTCATAGTGTTAAAGAGTTACTATTATTTAGAAACACACACTTTTTTATTACTGCTAAACATGTTGTTTAAGTTACTTTCTACTTTGCATATTGAATCATTGAGGTTGGAAACAACCTCAAAGATGACTGAGTTCAAGCAGTAACCTAACACTGGCAAGTCTGCAAATGAGCCATGTTCCTAAACACCACATCTACATTTTTTACACACTTCCTAGGGAAGATGACTCCACACATTCCTGGGCAGCCTGTTGTCAAACCCTTCTGGGGAAGAAATTGTTGCTAATGTCCAACCTTGGTGCCACTTGAAGCCCACCTCAATCCAAGATTATTTTAGGTAGTTGCAGAGGCAGGTAAAATCTCCCCATGACCTCCTCTTCTCCAGACCGAACAAACTCGGTTCCTTTAGCCACTTTTAATATATGTCTTCTTACTCCTGTTATGTGTCTTCTCACTCCTATTATGTGTCTTCTTACTTGTTACTGCCTTTTAAGAAGAATTTCTGGCTTTTTGTTAGTTAGTTTCATCAATGTGATGTGTAAGAGGTCAGGCTAGGTGACTTTAGCATTCGCTTTTGGCATCTGTGTCAGCATCTGTGGTCTCTGGCTGCATGAATTTCCCTGGAGCTGGCTTCAGGTAACTGGCTCAATAAAGTCTTGTTACCCTTTTAGCTTCCAAGTGGGAAAAAACTTTCATGTAAGTAGAACAAAGCCTGCTGAAAACAGAACAAAAGGAAAAAAAGGAAGTGTTATAAAATTTAGGCTACCAGTAAATACTTGAACTTTCTACTTAATGAAACTTAAGGCTGTTGGAATGAGCATCCTTTCCAGTGTCTGTGGCAGGAAAACTCAAAAAATGTTCTCCTATGGATTCTTCTAATCTTGGCAACAATTTGTCCCATGAAATGCAAGGCAGAATCCCTCTTCTAGTGTCCCTTTCGTGGGAAGGAATGATTCCTTCAGCTGGCTAGTTGAGCTTTAGTATTGTGTATGTCATTTTAGTTTCTATTACAATATATTACTGATGTAAGGATGAAAAGGCGTAAATAAACGTATGATAACAACAAATTAGAAATGTTGATCCTTTTATTTGCTGTCCAAATGAAAAATATGACTTATTTTAACTCTCCTGGACACAAGAATTTTTACTACTGTGAATTCATCACAGTGTCTATGTGACAGTGAATCCACCACAGTGCACTTGTGTCAGTGAATCCACGAGCAATTGCAGAACAAAGTGCAATGTAGAGAGCTGTTTCTGTACCGAAAGCATGCAAAGCTAGGCAGGGTTAGCTGAAGTTGCTAAGGGTGACAGGCAAAATAATCTAATTATGGTCTAAGTGACATGGAAGGTACACAAGACTGTGTTGAAGTCTACTCTCAGTGTGTTGCTTCTATGACTTAGTCAGAAGTTGCCCCCATATATTCAGCTTTTGAATACTCTTTATACTTTCCCTAATCTCTCATATTATTGAAATGATTCACTAACATTTTTTAAAAAACATGATAAAATTATAATTATAAAAGGAAAATGTATTTAATGAAAAACAAAACTTTTGTTTGTTTGTTTTTGCATTGTTCAAAGCATATTGTTAATTATATTGATTAATTATTCATTAGTTTGGCTAACATCTGTACTGCACAAGTAAATCCATCTCAGTTCATGGTCCAGGTTAAGTGGCCGATGCTATGCCAGCTATCTGCAGGCTGAAGATCTTGCATGAATCATGAGCCCTTCCTGGGCAAATGTGCCTGGGCCACTGTGCCTGCTGTCCTCCTTACTCCCTGTGAGCCCATGCTCACTGAACTGATAATCTCTGGAATTCCCTTCCAACTCAATCTGTGATTCTGGGATCTCAGTGGCTGCTTGCTCACATAGTGCTTAATACCATCCTGGCTGGTTTTTCATGAGATTTATTGTAATACCTCTTCTAAAGGATGACAGATAACCTGGTGTGCTCTACGCACTGTAGCCAATATTTACCATTTAGTTATTATGTGTAGGATGTTTTTATTACATTTATAACACTGTATGGAAATTGTTTGATCAAATATATAAAAATATGTTGTACAGAGTTAGATACCCTATCTATCACTTCAACATTTAACTATGTTAGGATTTTGCACCCTCAGGAAGTTTGCAGATGACACCAAGCTGTGTGGCACAGTCGACTTGCTAGAGGGCAGGAATACCATCCAGAGGGACCTGGACAGGCTGGAGAGGTGGGCCGAGGCCAACCTCATGAAATTCAACAAGGCCAAGTGTAAGGTCCTGCACCTGGGTAGGCACAATCCCAAGCACAAATCCAGGCTGGGTGGTGAATGGCTGGAAAGCAACCCTGAGGAAAAGGACCTTGGGATCTGAGTTGATGAAAAGCTCAACATGAGCCTGCAGTGTGCGCATGCAGCCCAGACAGCAACCGAGTCCTGGGCTGCATCAAGAGCAGTGTGGCCAGCAGGGCAAGGGAGGGGATTCTACCCCTTTGCTCTGCTCTTGTCAGACCTCACCTGGAGTACTGTGTGCAGTTCTGGAGCCCCCAGCNGTGCTAGTGGGAGGTGTCCCTGCCTATGGTAGGGGGTTGGAACTAGATGATCCTTGAGGTCCCTTCCAACCTTACCATTCTATGGTTCCGTGATTCTATGATTCTATGATTTGCTGGCTTAGTACTCTTTATCTTCCCCCTTCAGGGACATGTATAACCAATCATCTATTTAATAACAAAAACAAAGGCAGTAGAATCTCAGATACTAATCACAAGTAGTACTTACAAACCCCATACATGGAAATAACAAAGAATTCAAAGACTTTTTGTCTTAAAAAAGGGTAGCATGTTACAAGTAATGAAACACAGGTTATTTATTACATTTTTTTCATTGCCTTGTGGTATTTCACAAGGAGAGTGTTGAATTTGTTGTGGATTATACAATGTTGGATGATTTTTCATAGCTAAAAATAACTTTGTTTCATATATACTCCTGTAATTGTTGCTTATGTACCGAGCAATGACTATGTTTTCCTTTGCATTACATGCTGTGTGCTTCTATTTTTCCTAGATGTAGGAAGAGCAGTGAGTAATTCCTGTACTGAGGCAGAACCAAGCTGTGCCAAGCTTTATCAGTGATGAGTTTCAAATAGTTTGAAACTTACAGCTTTTCCTGACTACTTTCCTTGCTGTAGGGAGTAAGTAACCTGCTCTTGCCAAGAGCAAACTTTTTTTTTTTTTAAGTGAGAATTAAGGCATTTCTCTCTCTTCTCCTCTCATCTCCCCAAACCCAAATATGCCAAGTGTGTCCTCATCACCGAACACTTACTTATAGTGCTGATACTTCACTCCAGGGAGCTTGGAAGCTTTCTTTCTCTGCCCTTCTTCTGTGTAAGAAATGTGAAGAGCATTTCTTAGATTCATTGGTATCAGGCCAAGGGTTCTTTGCCCAGGCTAGGCATCTGCGTAGAACGAGATAACTGCCCTCAAATACAGAGGAAGAAAACTGCTTCCTAGGAAACTCCATTTGTGGGTTGTTTTCTTGGAAGGAAGACGGAATCACAGAATCACAGAAACAATCAGGTTGGAAAAGACCCTCCGGATCACCAAGTCCAACTGATAACTCTACTTGACACGATTCATTATAAAAAACATATCCCCAACACCACATCCAAACAACTTTAAAACACATCCAGGGTTAGTGACTCAACCACTTTCCTGGGCAGCCTTACCACACTTTCTGTGAAAAAAGTCTTCCTAATGTCCAGTCTAAACCTACCCAGTCATGGCTTGGTAGTGGAATATCTCTGTTGTCAGTGCAGGGCTGTGCCTTTAAAGCTGAACCAATGCTTTTTCTATCTAAACTGAAAATAAGTGTTAAGATAACAGTAATGTTATCAGTTTCTATTTGGTTTCATATTTAGGGAAAATACCACTGCAGAAAAAGAATTGTTCATGTTCTGTGCAAATAGAACATGTGTGAGTTTGTGTGGGGCACAGAAATTTATATGCATACCTTAATGAAGGTGATAGAAACTGAGTGTCAGTCATTACATGTGTCATGTCATTGCATCACATTACATGTGACTTCCAGTAGGCCAAGTACAGAATGTCTTTTTGAAGTCTATTTGTGCATTGTAAATACATCTCTCAGTATACAGAATACACTTGGCTCTGAAAAGTTAAATAGCCCCACAAAATGGAGTCGTGCTAAAAGGTACTGCTTCTGAAAATCTGAGGGGCTAAAACCGTATATTGAAAAACTTGATGCAAGTTTACAACCCATGCAACCCAATTTTTCTCTCTGTTTTATGTGGTGGTGCTTGGGGATATGGTTTAGGGTGAGCCTTCTAGAGAAGGGTTATCAGTTGGGCTTGGTGATGCTGGGGGTCTTTTTCAACCTGAGTCTTTCTGTGATTCTGTGATATTTACTGGCACTTGCAAATCCCAAACCCTCCCATGTCTCTGAGCAGGGCAGCAGCAGCTAAACATGTAACTCTCCTTGTCTTGGCAGGGTAGGGAAAGAGGAAAACTGCTTCCATTTTGATTTTTTTTTTTTTTTCTTTAAACTGTATTCTATAAGACCTATACTCTTTTGGAGAGCACAGATCCTGATCTGCTTGCAAATAAAAACATTTGCTTCTGTGTAATATATAACACAAATATGTTTCCTCTGTAATAATCCAAGGGCATTATTTGAGCCTGTTTCCTGTAATGGGTGAGGGGGAGGTAGCTGAAGCATTTGTACTATGTCCTTGAATGAGAAAGTACTGAGACAATGAGCTAGTCCCTACAAGTATGTTTACAGTGTGCTAAATAAATAGTTTTGTATTTTCAACCTAACAGTGAATTGTAGCAGTGACACAAACTGGATTCATATGGCAGAAGTTGATGCACTCCACAGAACAGAGCAGAATAGGCTCTGTGTGTTTCATGTTACACTGTAAAATTAAATAGATTTCTTTTATTGATAGTTCCCTCAGGCATTATTACAGCAAAGTCTTTCCTTAGGTAAGGTGTTAATGGCACCATTCTAGGATTTGTTTTTCTCCTTTGTCAGGTCATACAATAATATCAAGAGATATGGTGGATTCTGCATTGAAGTTTTGAAAGGAAATCTGCATACTTCTTATGAAAGAAGACTCAAGAGGAAATTATAGGCCTGGTGCCAGAATTGCAAGGCAAAATGCTGTAATCTGAGCTCTGAAAGAAGTCAGGATAGAAGGCCATAATTGGCTGCTCTGGCCTTGAAATTTCTGAATCTGCTGTGTAGATCTAGGTTATTCTATTTACATCGATTCTTACTATCCAGTCTTTATGTAGTTGGAATGTGTAATTTATAGACAAAATTGTGAGGAAAGACTGAAAAGTCTCTTTTGCTCGGAGGAGACTGAGAGGTGACCTTGTTAATGTTTATGAGTATGTGAAGGGCAATTGCCAGGTGAATGGAATCAGACTCTTCTCAGTGGTGTCCAGTGACAGGACAAGGGACAACAGGTGCAGGCTGGAGCACAGGAGATTCCACATGAACACAAGGCGAAACTTTTTTAGTCTGAGGGTGGCAGAATACTGAAAAATGCTGCCCGGAAAGGTTGTGGAATCTCCTTCTCTGGAGGCGTTCCAGACCTGCCTGGATGCAGTCCTGTGTGACCTGCTCTAGGTGATCCTGCTCTGACAGTGGAGGTTGGACTGGATGATCTTTTGAGATTGCTTCTAGCTCTTAACATTGTGTGATTCTGTGAAAGTCCCCTTCATGTACTAGAGATGAGTATGTGGAACTGTGAAGTAGGCTTTCTGCAGAGTTCAGTTTCAGCATCCAACTGAAATAAAGTTAATATTTAGATCTACAAAGAGTGATCTGCACTTGGAAAAACTGGAATGCTTCTGTCTGTTCCAATTTGATACATGAAGGTTTTTTTGTTTATTTGTGCATGTTTATTTGTGGAGTTTTTGTTTGGTTGGTTTTTGTTTGTTTGGTTTGGTTTTGGGTTTTTTTTTATTGCATGGGAAGTGAAAATAATACAATAAAATCTGTTTGACAAATTCAGCATCAAGAAAATGTTTTGTAGAGATTATAAAACTGAACAAATTGAAGATATCTTGTTTAGAAAGGTGTATGGTAGTATTCCAAAACAAGAGATTTAAGTCTTCTGCCACAGGTACAATTACACCAAATCAAATTTCATTCCTGTTAATTGTGGGTCAGCCCTTTTACATGTCCTAGTAGT
Organism: Semnornis frantzii; assembly: GCA_013399775.1. Taxonomy (NCBI): domain Eukaryota; kingdom Metazoa; phylum Chordata; class Aves; order Piciformes; family Ramphastidae; genus Semnornis; species Semnornis frantzii. Next base: position 26,668 of record VWYK01039621.1, on the reverse strand, counting down.
GAAGTAGAGGAGAAAAAGCAAGGATGTTTTTGTTCAGGTTTTCCTTCTGACATCATGGTACTTCCTCTGGATCCATTTATTTTAATAATATTAGGTTACAAACACTGCTGAGTATATAATTTTTATCTTTCATCCTCTAGCTTATTTAGTTGTTCTAGCAATTTTCCTAGGGTTTTTGGGACATAGAACAAAAACAAAACTCCAAGCAGGTGTGTTAAGCTTTTAATAGAATGATTTCTTGGTGTTCATAGTGGTTATTGAATAAGTTAGCAGTTCAGTGAAAAGATGACACATCCACTTAGTGAAGATCAGAAACTAATAATATCAGTAACAATCTGAAAGTGAAGCAAGATTTAAATGTAAAATAAAAGGTGGGTTTCTTGAATTTCCCAATCAGAAGCAGTGTAGTTCCCTGGAATAGTCAGTAGGATAAATTTGGAACCATAATGCAAGTATTTATTATTTGAAACTAACGTATGAGTAAAATATGGAGAAAAGTTCTGTTGTTTGACTTGCATATCACAGCTAGAGCAGATCTAGGCTTCTTCTTTTGTGAGTAACATGCAGTCAAATTACAACTAATTGCTGTTAAAGAGCAGTTGTTGGCTTGCCAAGAGTGCCATTGTCCAACCTTTCTTGGATTTTCTTCTCGTTGTAATATTGCCATTCGGATGTATTTTATTTACAATTAATGGCATAGATGAGCTGCACAAAATGTCTCTAACTAATATGTGGCTTTGTAATTTTTAAAAGCATAAGGTAAAGGACGTGAAGATAATGTTACTATTAAAACTTAATTGCTTGTGTCTCTTTCCCTTTGGAAATAAGACTTGATATTTGAGCCGAATAAAATCTGTTCATGTCTGCTCTAAAATACAATCAGAATCCTTCCCAGGTCATTATGAGGGGCTCTAGCTGATCTTTTTCTATCAGAAGGTTTGTTTGTATGAGCTTACATTTGAGTTTCCTATTTGCATCCTGAAGATAAGACTCTTGCCCAAGTTATTTCATCCTCCAGACCCACTTGCTGCTCTTATGGAGCTTGCAGTGAGTATGCCATATGGGACAGAAGCCCAAGATAAGCACTGTCCTGCTGATCTTACAGAGTTACTGGCGCTGCCTAGTCCCTCATGCTTCAGCAGACCAGTAGAATTACATGTACAGACTACACAATGATAACAAAACAAATGAATGCCAAAGGAAATTCTGCCAGTGTTTTCAAATGTTGATGCCAAATCTTTGTTTCCCTATCTATGTTGATTGGAGACCTACATGCTCACCATCTAATTTTCTAATTAGCTGGCATGGCTATTTCCCAAGAACTCCAGTCATATGGTAGGTAATGAACAGATATGAAAACAAGATCTCCTAAGTGCTTTCATTTTGTAGCTTAAATTTCAGTACACAGGATTTAATACTTCTGGACAAAAACTTTAATGGCATATGCACTTTTTATATGTCTGGTTTCTATTCAAGGTCCAGGTGAATGATAAGTTGAAACAATTTAATATAGACTGATATTTTAGGTACAAATAAAATCATAAAATGATGCCTTGATGTGGTGTATATATTACTGATTGCATGGTAATTCTCAACAGATAATGATTGTCATTTAATCAACATCTTTTACTTGTGAATCAGAATGAGACACCTGTTATTTGGAAAGAGTAGGTTAAATAATTGAAAGTGAACAGAAAATTCCCTACCTTTGTTAATTTTTTATAATAACTTAAAATATTTTATTTATCCTTTGGTAGTATAAAATAAGAATAATAAAAAAACCCCAAGTCCCCTCAGTTGTGTGTTTTTGTGACATTTAGCTGCACCTGCTAAACTGTGGGTCCACTGCACTGTGAAGCAAAACTCTCATTACCTCCAGTACAGTCAGGATTTTAACAAAAAATGTCTAAATTGTAGCAACACTGCTGGATATGGTGCAATGAAATTGGAGCACATGATAGATATGTCACAGAAAAGGGCTAAAAGTAAATGCGCCGGTGACTGCTCAGATTTTTTTGTACCATTCGTGTGGTGTATTTGTGCCATAATGAGGAGTATTAATAAGAAGCATTTCTATTGCACACTGATACTTTAAGTTATTCAGAATCACAGTTTTAAACTTAATTTCATTTTTAGTGGCAGAAAATTGTGAGCTGCAAGATATACCTTTTTCTTACCTCCAAATAAACACTTTGGAGTAGAATTAAACTACGTATCTAAAATCACAAACATTTTACCTTTTGGTACTCCATAGTTCGCAGATAGTCTCTGACATACACATAAAGTAATAAAAGAGAGAAGACTGATCACACAGATAACTAACAACACCTTCTCCTGCATGTTCAGCATCTCAATTTGTGTACGTTAGCACCATCCTGTTGGTGATGACATAACTGTTTTCAGAGGCAGAGACTCAGACTTGGAGCTGTGGACATACCTTGTTCACTCCTAGTCAAAGCACCAGCTGTGTTGATAAGCGTTTACAGCAAGTGGCAGTGTATTTGAGGCACTGAAAGAGGTTTGCATCCACTTGTGCAAAGCCTCATGGAACAATCTCTGTTTTTGTTATTATATTATTATTATGGTAGTAAATAAATCCAAAGTATTTTTAGTCAAGAAACATGCGGAGATGGCACTTTGGGACATGGTTTAATGGCCATGGTGGTGTTAGGTCGATGGTTGGACATGATCTTAGAAGTCTTTTCCAACCAAAACAATTTTGTGATTCTTTGATGAGGACTGAAGATTTGATACCATTTCTGAATAGAGATCCATAGAATCATAGAATGGTAAGGTTGGAAGGGACCTCAAGGATCATCTAGTTCCAACCCCCTGCCATAGGCAGGGACAACCTCCCACTAGTACAGGTCACTCAAGGCCTCATCCAACCTGGCCTTGAACACCTCCAGGGAGGGAGCAGCCACAACCTCCCTGGCCAACCTGTGCCAGTGCCTCACCACTCTCATTGTAAAGAACTTCCTCCTAACATCCAGTTTAAATCTCCCCTCTGCCAGTTTAAATCCATTGCCCCTTGTTCTGTCATCGCAAGACCTTGTCAATAGTCTCTCCCCAGCCTTCCTGTAGGCCCCCTTCAGATACTGGAAGGCTACTCTAAGATCTCCTGGAAACCTTCTCTTCTCCAGTCTGAAGAGCCCCAACTCTCTCAACCTGTCCTCATAGCAGAGCTGCTGCAGCCCTCTGATCATCTTTGTGGCCCTCCTCTGGACCCGCTCCAACAGTTCCATGTCCTTCCTGTGCTGGGGGCTCCAGAACTGAGATCCATTCTGTGCTGTACTAGTTATGCAAAAGGCAGTAGAAAGCTATCCAAATTAGGCTGGATAGAATTAAATATTTTCCTTGTCATTGAATATTTGGGCACAATCTAAATAATCAGCATTATTTTCGTTCTTAGGATATTCTCTCAGTGTACTTGCTGTGGGCCAGTGTTCAAGGCAACCTAACCATTCATTACCAAGATTGCTTTTGTAAAGACTACTGAGGTGTATATTTTTGTGTGATGCACAAAATATGACCGTTCCAGATGTGGTAAATTCAGCAGTTGTAATTTTCATTACACTAGAAAGCTTACTCTGACAAAGTGAATAGTCATTACAAATTAAGGAAAATGGAGTACTGAGTGAGAATGTTACTTGCCACTGTCATACTCTGAAAATTGTTTTCCAGTGAAATTTCTATGCATATTTTCTTTTGAGACATAGTATATTCTCCTCTAATTTCACTGACTAAAGTTGAGTTAGATGCTCTGGTAGAAGGTCGTTCCATGCTGAATGAAACATCTGCTAAGACCTGAGTAAAAGTAATTTGATAGTATACATAAATTTATTTCACCTTTCAAGTGCCTGTGAATACTTATTCTCCACAAAACCATTTGCAAGATTTTCAGTAGCAGATAATCTGACTCTAGACTATCCTTGCTCTCACTTAGGTTTTAGGTGTTACACTGCATAAATCATGTGTGCTCTACCCTCTGTTCTCACTTAGGTTTTTATAACCACATGTGCTGTATCCTTGTTTTGAGTAGAGTTTCTTCAAAAGGAAACTTTGTAGAGCCTGTAGTGGATTTAGCACAATTTCCACATGCTAAAGAAATTAGCTGGAGAGCAGTAAATAGTAAGCATCAACATTGTCAGTGTAAACTCAGAAATCTTACGCCGTGACCTTGTTTGCCTTTGGCATGCTCTGCTGAGAGTGCCAAATTCTTAAGAGCTACTTTACACAGCTTGTTAAGGACAGCCTTAAGGCCACTTTGATATTATACTTGCAATCTTTTCACTGCAAGCCTGCAGCATGAGTGTGATGGTAGGCATTAAGCCATCAGCTCAAGCTGAATCAACTTGCTGAGATGTCTTCATGTGGACAAAGTGAGTGAGAAAACTACAACCCTACGGCTGCTCCAGAGACTGGTCTTTTTCTCTGCTGTGTACATAAGCCTTAAATGTTAACTTTCTCACTTGTTGGGCTTGTCTATGAAATGCCAGTCACATCCAGAGCACCATGGTAGTGGGAATGCTGATTAGCTCCCAGAAGTGTTTGAAAGGCACAGGAAGTTCATGTTTCTGTTGCAGGTTGAAATGCCTAGTTTTATTTGAGAATTGTAATAATATAGGAGTAGAGAAGCACAAAAACCTTCCTGCCTTGGAATCACTGTATCATATCTTTGCCAATTCAATAAATTGTATGAAACTGGGCCTGGGTCACGCTGCCTGTTCCAAAGTAGAGCCGTCCACGTGGGTTGTCTTCTTGACAGTCTCAGCAGAAAGGTCAGCTCCTGGGACTGTCAAAGAAATGCTGCTTTATTGAGATATCTTATTATCTCCCCGGGGAGGAGTCTGGGATGGGATATGTGACTGACTGATAATTTGTTCCCGAATTTTCTCAATAGTCCAGGGACTTTTACATTATTCAAGCAACAGCTGTCTGAGTCCTTTGCCAAGCTGGCTCAGTAATGGTCCTTAGTGCAATGCAAGAGAGCAACCAGAGATGGTATTTTATTCCTGAGCAAAAATGTTTCCATGTAGTTGGGAAATCTGAGCAGTGTTGTGGAAAATCTAAGAAAAAGCAAAATGTTCTAGGCAGGCAAAATCATGTCTACAGCAGTGTCTGATGTTTCACCATCACTGTGCAATGTGAAGTGAGAAAAGCAAAGTGCTGATATAACTCTCCTTATTCTTTCTCTTTATATTTTTTAGCACATTAGGTACAGTACATTTTACAGTTTGAAGCCCATGTATATATTTCCCCCCCCCTTTTTTTTTTTTCCCCAGAGAGACAGCTGAGTCAAAATGTAACTACCAGAGTTTCCAGGAGGAAGAACCTGGTGGACATTATTAGAGTTATGTGGCACATGAGCAGTGATGTAGCCTACTGGAAGGCTCACTGTCTGCTGTGAATACTGCTCTTTCTGAACTTTCTTCTGGTGCTGATTTACTGTTAATTGCATTTCAAACAATCAAAATGGACTGATAGACTCAAGTCTATTATCCCAACCTCTTAGCACCAAGAAATCATATTCTGTGCTAGGGAGGAAATGAATACCCCTGACTTTTTCCTCTCATTAGTAACAGAAATACAGATAGAGATTTCTGCAACAAAAAAGGAAGTGGAATGGAGAAACTATGACTAGGAATGGCAGAAATATTCAAACCTTGTGCTTTAGTCCATCAGCTGATTGCTTTTTGAGTTGTATGACTGTCTCTTTTATATTAGTACATATTTAAATCTGCTTTTTAATTTTTTTTTATTTTCTTTATTTGCTTTGTAGAGCTTTGTCTTGTTGTGTTCTAAGTCTCTTCTGATAGGAGATTCATAGAATCATAGAATGGTAAGGTTGGAAGTGACCTCAAGGATCATCTAATTCCAACCCCCTGCCATGGGCAAGGACACCTCCCACTAGTACAGGTCACTCAAGGCCTCATCCAACCTGGCCTTGAACACCTCCAGGGAGGGAGCATCCACAACCTCCCTGGCCAACCTGTACCAGTTCCTCACCACCCTCACTGCAAAGAANGGGGTCTGATGAGAGCAGAGTAAAGGGGCAGAATCCCCTCCCTTGCCCTGCTGGCCACGCTGCTCTTGCTGCAGCGCAGGACTCAGTTGCTCTCTGGGCTTCATGCACACACTGCATGCTCATGTTGAGCTTTTCATCAACCCAAACCCCAAGCTCTTTATCCTCAAAGCTGCTCTCCCGCCATTCACCACCCAGCCTGTATTTGTCCTTGGAATAACTCATATTTCCTTTCAACTTTCTGTAATTGTTGGACATCTCCTTAAATGATGTAAGTTAATGCCTTGCTGGTGTAGTGATGATTTCAGAAAGCTGTAGCTTAGCTCTAACTCTAACTCAGAGTGTAGATGTGCTATGCTTACTCCCAAACAGAAACTTATGGCAGTAGAAGAGAACTGCAGAAAAGTTTCTCTACTCAGGACGACTGGAGAAGAAATAGCTTTTACTCCACTCAACAAAGACTGAAGAAGTAGTAGCTCCAGGAAGCTATTTCCGCTCTCTGCAGGAAAACCTTGGAAATTCATTCACCAGAATAACTGGGTTATCATGGCAGTAAATAGAAGAGGAATACATCTTTCAAAACCGTGGGTGTGATGATTTAGTTTTTCTGTGAAACTAAGTTGACTGCACACTTGGATTCCACAGTGTGCCTGGGTGGAGCCCCAGTACAGTCACTGGAAGGTTATTCAGGTGGGTACTCTCTGATGACAAGCATTTCAGTCTGTCTAGCTATACCTTTGTTGTCTTTGTGAAATAAGTCAGCTTCATCTTTCCAATGTCTACAGAAGTGACTTGCTTAGGCAGCAGACAGTTGTGTTCTTCCAGCTGAGCTCACCACAGACATTACTACCTGTGGCTGTTGATCACTTTCCAGCTTATTGCCTCCCACAACTCTGAAGTGAATATTCCCTCACCTGCTTCAGTTCAGACTCAAGAAGTGTTGCTTTAACTGCGCTGTTCATTGTACGATTGCATTTTTTTCTTTTAAATCAGTCCCCCTATGGGCTTGTTAATGTTCATAAGCTATCTATATATAACCAGCCATGTGCAAAAGTTGGATGTAAATCCATCTTAAGATCCAAGTCAACACAGCACAGCCATATTACATTATCTATTTGGAGAAAGGTACAAATTCTCAGCTGGCCAGTTCCCATTACAAAGCAACAATGGCCAAGTGTCATAAGTGCAATTCTCCCCTGCCTTGGACTCCAAAGTCGTGTATTTATCCGTGAAAATCAGAATGGGAAAATGTGACAACCACTTTGCAAGAGTGTGAACAGCATGCAGAAACAGCAGAGCAGGTCTCCAAAACAGCACATTGGCACTCACACGAGGACAGGGTTGATAAAAAGCTCAACATGAGCCTGCAGTGTGCGTATGCAGCCCAGAGAGCAACTGAGTCCTGGGCTGCAGCAAGAGCAGCATGGCCAACAGGGCAAGGGAGGGGATTCTACCCCTTTACTCTGCTCTCATCAGACCCCATCTGGAGTACTGTGTGCAGTTCTGGAGCCCCCAGCACAGGAAGGACATGGAAGTGTTGGAGCGGGTCCAGAGGAGGCCACAAAGATGATCAGAGGGCTGTGGAGCAGCTCTCCTGTGAAGACAGACTGAGAGAGTTGGGGCTCTTCAGCTTGGAGAAGAGAAGGCTTCTAGGAGACCTTATAATAGCCTTCCAGTATCTGAAGGGGACCTACAGGAAGGCTGGGGAGGGACTATTTACAAGGTCTTGCAATGACAGAACAAGGGGCAATGGGTTTAAACTGGCAGAGGGGAGATTTAAACTGGATGTTAGGAGGAAGTTCTTTGCAGTGAGGGTGGTGAGGCACTGGTACAGGTTGGCCAGGGATGCTGTGGCTGCTCCCTCCCTGGAGGTGTTGAAGGCCAGGTTGGAGGAGGCCTTGAGTGACCTGTACTAGTGGGAGGTGTCCCTGCCTATGGCAGAGGGTTGGAACTAGATGATCCTTGAGATCCCTTCCAACTTTACCATTCTATGATTCTATGCTTCTGTCTATATCTGAAGTGATAGCGCAGGGATATCAGCAGTTGTAGTAATGAGGCACAATCCAGTGTAATTGCACCACAGGGAAAGAATCTACAATTTTATTAATGAATAGTGACTGTTGACAATAGCTGAGGTTTTATTACATTGATACAGTAATTGGCAGATCATCATGAGTTGCAAGTGGCTTGGTTTAAGGTTAAGAAAAGAGGAGCATACCTTGGTTATGAATAGAGATTTGAAATTTCCAGGCCAATCCGGTGTACCTGGTTACTTCATTCTAGAGCTGAAGGAAGTAGGAGGATAGGCTTTGTGCAAATGCCTGCATTGTTTTTTTCATTTGTGCTAGTTACCCCTTTCTGCACAAATATAAAAATAAATTCAGATTGGTTCTGATTAGGCTGGTTGATCCATGAATATCAGCAGAACATTCGAGATCTCTCTTCATATTAATATAGCTCTGTATAATAACTGAGAAGTCTACCTTCTGAACATCCTCATGTCCAACAGGATGCTACACTGACCATGCTGCTTCCATTTCTGTACCTACTGTGCTCTAAGATCCCCTCTTGGTTTTTTGTTCTTTTGTGTTGAGCATAGGAGAGAATGGAAGCAGAAGATCTGCAGAAGTCATAAAGTACAGGAATTGCCTGTGCCTACAACTGTACAAGAAATTTTGAATAGGGAATCTTTTATATAATGAAAGGTTGTCTGGAAAAGTCACTGTTTACATTTTAAAACTAGCACAGAATAAATAATTTTATTGAAAACACTACCAAGAAGATCCTAAACTTTTAGAAAAGCAGTGGAAATGTTGCTTAGCTAACACATGACTTACCTGGCATATTGAGATGTGGTGTGTATCTGTAATACCTTTGTAAATTACTATGTTATTTAATTAGTAAGCACTTAATTAGACAAAGATTTGTCTAGCACCTCCTGTTCATTAATAAGAAAGCATTTTCTGTTTTAATTAGCATGACATTTTCTATAATCAATTTCATGCAATGCCATTTGCAGTTCTAATAATACTGTGTTCAGCAAAGTCTGATTGACATGTGTTGACAGCAAGGTATCAACCTTCTTCTGTGTTTATACTTTTTTTAAAAATAGTAAAATGCAGGGGAAAGGAGGACTCTGACTTGCTAATTCTGCTGTTTGTGCTGCAAACCAGAATTTTATTTAAACAAACCAAATCTTAATAAATATTTTCTGTGGGAAAACAAGTGTTTACAATCTTTGGTTTAACACCACCAGTAATTTTCAGAAGACTCCCCTGAGGCCTTCTTGTTCTAGATATTGTGGAGCAGATTTTCAGCATTTCTTGGATGTCTCTCCTTCATTCTCTATATACTACTTACACTCTTAAGACTGTTTTATAGATTGTCTTAATAGCCAATGATTTCTACTCACAAAACTGTCTGACTGCTGATGCTACTTGCCCCAGAAAGTGCTTGGACCCTGTCTGTGAGCAGCAGCCCCAGAGCTCATCAGCTAGGCTTCCTCCAGCCATGTGAAAAGCAGGGTCTGGTAGAGGGGTGGGAGGATGTATCTGCTCCTCTTGCTGTGGTACTTGCTTTATGGGGAAAAGCCCCAGATTTGGGTCCTCGTTCTGTGTCGTCATGAGAACTGAGAAAACAAAGTGGACAAAAGCTCATCAGATTTCTGTAACATTCATTATTTGTGGCAGGAGTGAATACTTAATCTCAGTGCATGCTACATCTGGGCTTCTTTAGACAATTACTTTAGGCTGTGATATACAGTGCTGTGAACAAGGTAGTCAGCAAATACCTATCTATGCTCTGTGTATCTTCTTTGTAAATCATTTGATTCTTCAAATTATTCAATGTCAGTAACACTAACAGCACTAAGCCAGGTTTCATGTAGTGCATCTTCAATGAAACTGATGGATCCACACAAATTTATCTCAGGAGTTGCCGTGGAATAATCCTTATTCTCAGAAATTATCAGAGCCCAGTAAATATTCTACCAAAGTAAATTTAGTGTATCAACAAAATGAACATCAATAGTGCTATCAGTTTGGTAAAATTTTATTTTTATTTTTCTTTACCCCAGATAGGTTCTTCATTCTGGTATCCCTTGTCACTATTACCATCTGCAGAAGTCTGCAGTTAATCTCCGTGAACACAGTGGCAATGTAGATTTACGAGCTCAGCAACTTTTAGTTTTATAATAAGCTTGGATATGATGAATATTTAGTTTTATAATAAGCTTGGATATGATGAATATTAAAAGCTATAGGACAAGGACAATATGTATTCGCAGGTAAAAATTCACAGCTTAAAACCTCTCTGAAGGGAACAGAATATTATTCAATAAAAGAAGCCCATTGGTAGCACTGTAGATCTTTCTTGGATAAGATGAAGCATGCATTGAACATTGGAGGCTCAGATTCAGGAATCCTAACTCCTGTGGCTTTAGTGAGACTATGATGCAGCTTAAAGTTTTCATAAATTTAGAGAGTTCATGAAAGGGCAGAGTTGCTGCTTTTATACTTTATGCAGGAAACCCTACTTGTTCCGGAAACTGTTGGGTCTTTCTAAGTAACAACATTGATGACTCAGTATTTAAATGACTGGTCATGTCTCATATCTTTATTGAATTGTGATCTCTTGTGATATATCCCAGATTTAGAAACCTCCAGGACTTCACATCACCTTTGTTCATTCATGCATAGGACATGACTAGCTTTCTCTTGCATCTTACAACTGAAATATGCAAGTCAATATAATACATCAGCAGTTTAAGGCACACAGAGCATCTCTTGGTGTGACTCGGTAGGAGAAAAAAATTAAATGTGTGATAAGTAGCCTCGAGCTGTTTGTGTCATGTGAAGGTCTGACTATGCAGATACCACCAATAAAAGGAAAGCTTTCAACTGCTATAAATCTGGAGTAGTTTTGAGGTTAAAGTGAATATGTCACTAAACTAAAAATGAAGAGACTTAAGTTCCTCAGTGTGCTATTGACAGGCCTGCAGCAGATCACTTCAGTTCTTTGTGTATCTTCTTTATCTATTACATTTAGTATTGTCATTTGTAATTCTCTGCAGCAGGAAACTGATGATATGTAATCAAATTTTTAATGAAATGGACATCTTTAGACGAGAATAAAAGATTGGTTTTGGAGGAAAGAGCTCCCCTACTTAATCTTAATTGTATCCTTGTGAGTTAGTCCATTTCCCTCCCCCCCCAAATTTGACATAATTTTTCATTAGCATGTAAGGGGTTTTTTTAGAGAATCATAGAATAATAGATTGACTTGGGTTGGAAGGGACCTCCAAAAGTCACCTGGTTCAACCCCCTCTGCTGCAGTAAGCAGGAGGCATACTCAGCTAGATTGGGTTGCCCAGAGCTCTTTTGCACCTCACCTTGAATATCTCGAGGGATGGGGCCCAACCACCTCCCTGGGCAGTCTGTGAAGATACAGGACAGCACATGAAGGTGCTTAGAACAATGAGTAGTGCAAATGTATTCTGCAGCATTTTGGGTACGGCAGAGTGTTGTTGATTCAATAAATAAGGGGAAATTCAATAAATGTGGGTAAAGGAGTTATTGGAGAATTGATGGAGGTCAAGCCACTTGTCAAAACCAAAACGTTTTGCATTGATTTCTCTGCATTTTATGATATTTTGCTTGCATTTTGACATTCTCTGGAATGACAGTTCCAGGCACAGCACAGAGCTGCATCTCCTGCCAATGATGCATATCCTAATCTTGAGCAGAACCTCTACCAGGGTTGATTCTAAACCAGAAACAACAGCCTTAGTAAAACTATTGATGTGAAATGCTGCTTTCATTTTTAAAAGAGCTGAGATTGTGATGCCACATGTATGCAATAGTTGCATCTCTGAGAGCTGCTGTATTTATGATACTGATAGGTACATCCAAGCTACAATTTAAACTGTGTGGGTTGTCATTTCAGAAGAAAATGTGTTCCATGTTCCTAGCCTAAAGATGAAGCACATGATGAAAAGATTTACTTACAAGAATATACAATACCATAAGGGTTTGAACATTTAGCCTCATAATGATAAAATAAATTATTCGTGGTTCTACGGCTAATATAAGTCTATAAGAAGATGGAACTTATGTTGCTGTGAAAACAGCAGAAGAATTTTGGGTTTAGGCTTTGTTTTAGTGCAATGTCTTAAGGCTGCATTCTTTGTGAAATCCAAGTAAGCTGTAGAGAATCAGCAGGTTTAGTCTACAGGGCTTTATACCCACTAGGCAGCCTTCCCCAGAGTCAGCTTTTAAAATAAGCTCAAAATCACTGTGGTGAATTCTTCCCAAAGACCTATAATGTCATCTGAGTGTACCATACCTTTTCCTGCCTATCATCAGAGTAACTGTTGAATCACCAAATTTGCTGTCTTAGGTTTGTCTTCTAACAAACTCAGTGAGTTTATTTAAACCAGATACTGCAGTTATGATGAAAAACTTGAAATATTCAACAGAGAGAACAATGAAGGTGTTTTATGGCATGCTGTTGAAACCCCTGCAATTGTGCTAATCAATTTGGTAAGCCATTCCACAACCATCTCAGCAGGTAAACTAAACCAACTGCTGCAGGATGAGGCAGAGGAATGGAGAAAGCTGTATTCCATTTTGTCTGGGGAAAAGTTTTCTCTTCTGAGGTTTGTGGAATTTGCATGCTGTGCCTTTGAGCATGTCATACCGGGTGTCGTGGTAGGCCTAGGCAGGCCAAATTGGGCTTGTACGTCTCCTGGCTTGCCCAGACATGTTCTTCTGCTCTCCCTCCTGCTGTTTTGGGGAGAGCAACCACGAGAAAAGGGCCTGGAGCCACTAAGTCTGGGGTCTATGGCCTGCCCAGACCCTGCTGTAAACAAGGGGCACATGGTTGCCTTGTGCAAGGCTGTGTTCTGCCCAAAGAAGGGTAAAGCAAGCCTATGGCTTCACCTAATAGGGGCAAATCTTGAGTAACTGCCATTTCATTGGCTATCCTGTGTCCAAAGGCCCATTGGTCTCGGGCTGTATTGGATAAAAGGGAG
>VWYK01039621.1:0-13230 GCA_013399775.1 Semnornis frantzii | reverse complement strand
TCGCATTAATTAATTACCCCATCCCGTTGCACCAGGCACACATCCACATGGATTCTCTGAATGAGGCTGCAAAACTAACCAACCCCAGTATACTATCTGCAACTGGGACCAATATTTGATAGGTTGTAGGAAAGTAGAGTAGAAGACATAAACAGGAGACAAATTATGCTTCAAAAGGAAAAATAAATATCCCTTTATCCCATGGGCAGTCAGCTAAAAAGCCCCAAAATTTGAGATTCTTATTAAAAATATTTTAGCACAGAACTACAAACACAAGTTATATTGTACAGACAATCCAGTATTCCCAAAGATTCATTGCAGAAGAGGATAAGAAAATCAGTAGAGGTAGTTAAATCCACAGATTCCAGGCCAGAAGAGATTTCAGCAACCATCCAGGCTCAACCCTTTATAATTTTACCTGTATTCAGGTTAACCTAATTCTTGACATGAAGTTCTAAAGCATATATTTAAGAAAAAAGCAGAGCTGCCGAATCTGTCGTTTCCTTTGCCGACCTCTTGCACACATCCCAACATCCATACCTGTTAGCAGCTTTTCCATAACTACATATGTACATGACATAGGTATCTTTGAATTTTGATAACCTGAACAATTTTTAGCCGTTTCAGCCTTGCATTTTTATGTTTGCCTTCTGATCCAGAGTTACCCTGGCAATTGCTTTAGCATTCCTCAGTACCCATTCTCATAGAGCGCATGCCAGGAACTAGGCATTTTGCAGTAGTGTCAGTCTCACTTGTGGTGTGAGTAGAGGCCAGATCACCCTAGGACTTTCACTTGTGATCTACTTAGGCTGAAAAACTGCATCAACTCTTTTTGCCATGAGGTTGCTCTGAGACCACATAGTACAGTGTTAATTTGTATAAACCCACAAGCTTTTCTTTCCTTGACTGCTCTTCAGTTCCTCTCTTTTGTCTACAATTATGTGCAGCCAGCCAAGTCAGAGAGAGAACACTTGGTAGGAGTACCCTATCTTGCTCTTTGTTTTTCTTAGTGGTACTGTTTGTAATCTCCTTGGTGTCCTTCTCATTCACTCTGTGTAACATCATAATGTCAGAAAATAAATACCTTGAATAAAACCCAACACACAGTTTTATCATAGTGGCCTCTATCAAACAAAGCCCTGTTAAACTTTGTTTAACAATATGATTAATACCTGGTAGCATTTTAAGGAAAATAGATCCTGTTAAACACACAGGATCTGTTTTCCTTAAAATGCTACCAGGTATTAATTATATTGATAGCCACTATTTTGTGGGAAGAATCCTGGACTTACTGTGCCACTATTTTATTTGGGACCGATGTCAGGATAACTTAAACATAGACCCTTGGTTGCCTGTCTTTACCTTCTCATTACACAGAATAAACTTTCCAGTTATCCAGTGCTCTGGAGTTTCTGAAGTTTTCAAGTAGGAGATATTCAGTGAACTTTTTAGAAGACTTTTGTCTGCACCATCCAGGGTTAGTGAGTTCTTTATAGAGGGTTCCTCACATTCTCCTTTGCTGAAGACAAAATGCTTTCTATTTTAGTGATGTCCTCAGACAGATAATGTGGCTCTTCAGTGCTGCAATTTGTGCCTAGACAAAAAGCACTATATCATACTGCTCTTTGTTTTAAACTAAATCAGAATTTCTTTGGAGTAGGACTTCTGCATCTCTGATGGCTTTGTGAACTCTCATGGATTCCTGAACCTCTTTATGATGAAGATACCAAGACAATAAGCAAAATAAATGGATCAGTTGTGCAAATGGACAATGTTAGTGACTAGGTATTATTTTCTTCTGTAGACTTTTTTACTCTGGATAGCAAAAACTTCAAAACAAATATATTTTTATGGCTCTTACTTACATTTGAGATATCAATGAAACAAAGCATCATGATGCTTGACCATCAACTATCACATTATCTAACCTGGCAAGAAATTGACTGGAATGAGACTTCCATATAAATCAATGTGATTACTTTTAAAGACTGTATTTAGCTTAATGTCTGCTTGGTATTTTGCTGTGTCTTTTATGTGAGAATTTCAATGCATTTTAAAATAGAATCATAAAATCATAGAATGGTTTAGGTTGGAAGGGACCTCACAGATCATCTAGTTCCAAGCCCCCACCAGGGGGACATCTTTTGCAAGTATTTGTTTAATTTATGCACATCAGGAGTTAACTACTGAAACCAAAACAGAGATGAAAGCCCATGTTCAGTGAGAGGTATAATTACTGTCCAGTAAAGTCTGCCTTTTGAAGAAGTCTGACTCTCACTTTTCTGTTTTAATAATTTGAATAAATTTTCTTCTAACATGAGAACAAAGGCTTCAGTTTGTGTCATTCACACCCTGGAATAGGCTTTCTGGAAATGTGTCGGAGTCTCCATTTCTGGAATCATTCAAAGCCCACATGAATACTGTCCTCTGCAACCTGCTCCAGGTCAAAGCATCACAGGTGTTAGGGGTTGAAAGGAACCTCTGGAGATCTTCAAGTACAGGCCCCCCTGCTGGAGGAAGACCATTTAATCTATTGCAGGTCACACAGGAATGCATCCAGATAGGTCTTGAAAGTCTTCAGGGAAGAAGACTCCACAACCTCCTGGGAAGCCTGTTCCAGTGCTCTGCGACCCTTACAGTAAAGAACTTGCTCCTCATGTTGAGGTGGAACTTCCTGTGGTGTACATGAACGTGCCAGAGAGAGAATGGAACTAGATGATCTCCAGAGGTCCCTTCCAACTCCTATCATTCTGTGATTCTATAATCTTCTATTCCAGATGCTGTTTCACACTGTGCATATAACTTGCAAGAAGAGTCCTAGGACTGTGTATTTTATTTGTGGGCCTGTTAATAATTTTAAAGAAAAGGACTTTAATTGGGTGAAATGTTCTTTGTAGGGTTAGTTAATGAACCATGATGCTCTAAATCCAGCTGGCCAAATGTTCATGGTGTGTAGAAAAGTAGATGAGTAAGGAAGAGTTACATTCTGATCATGTTTGGATTTGGGTAGCATGTTAGTCCCGCTCTGGAGTCCATTTAGGCAGGGAAAATGAACAAGGCTAGTTGCTGGCAGCTGTTCAGTGTCTCTGGGTTACATACCTGTGCCATTTCTTATGTTATATTTTTCTTATAATTGAGGACAGCTCTTTAGCCAGACAACTTTTTTTTTTCTTTTTTTTTTTTTTTTCCATACTACTGCTTACCATCACAGGACAATATTATTAGGGATTTTCAGTGTTAGACTATCAGCAGGACTCTAAACCCCTTAAAATTAGGTGCAAAAACTTTAATATTCTGTAGTAGCCAGCGACCTGACATCAGAATAACTTTATACAAAGTACAACCTCTTTTAACTCAAATGGTATATTTGAAATATTTTTCTTTATAAGAAGTTGCTATTAATTCCACACTTCACAATTGCATTTTCCTTCTTAAACAACAGCTCCAGTAATGCTTTCCTAAACTCTATCCATCCCACCCCACTTCCCAGCCATGAACCTAAAATGGCTTAGTAAGCTCCTCAAATGAAGCTTCATTAATTTTATAGAACATAGAAGGGGACTTTCACTACTGCTGTACGTCTTGAGTTTCCATGCAGACAAAATACAGCAAAGCATATTTTTAATGATAGCATAATATTTTTCTCTAGTCATATTTACTTCTCATTTCATAAAATTCAGAGGTCTGTAATGAATTTCCTAGACCTTATTGATGACTGGTAAAGTTCTTTGGTGTTTTCTTTACACTTAATTCAGAATTTTCCTTGTGCTTTCTCTATTTTTAATAATGAAACAGTTTGATTAAATATAAAACTCTTACTTGGGTTTTAAATAACAGGAAAGAATCATAACTCAATCTATTCTGTTACTAGAAATAGTGGGAAATTTGGAAACTTTTTTTTTTTTAAATAATGAAGTTTATATAGTTATTGCGTATTGATTGGGGATTTTGCAATATTAATTTGAACAGAATTAATTCAAAGCCTTTTTCACAGGAGCCATGCTTAATTCTGATTATTTTTTTCTTTAGTTCGAGTGTATTCAATTATTTTTCTTATGGAAACTTATAAATCAAGTCAGTGGTAGACAGAAAAAAAATACAACAGTTCATGTTTCAAGCGTTTTATAAATGGACCTGTTTAGCTTTAACCCTCCTCTCCTCACATTCAGCTAATGTGATGATTTGGTGTTCAGTGAGACAGGACACTGTCAGATATAGACATAGTACACAGTTCTGTCAATCCAGCTATCGCAGATACAGAATAGTGCAGAAGTTTTGTTAGAATCACTTTGAAGAAGATATGTGAACGTGGTGCTCAGCAGAAGCTTTTTCCTTTGCAAGATTGTTCATATGTCGCCCTTTTCATGGTGAATGAGCAGACAGATTGCTCTATTGCTCCAAAAGGGGAAAAAGAATAATGCTCACCCAGTGGAATGGAGAATTAATGGAAAGTTTAAATGGTGGACCAAAAGCTCAATATGAGCCATCAGTGTGCTCTTGCAGCCCAGAAAGCCAACCAGATCCTGAGCTGCATCAAGGGAAGTGTGGCCAGTAGAACGAGCAGAGTGACCCTCCCCCTCTACTCTGCACTGGTGAGACCCCACCTGTAGTACTGCGTCCAGTTCTGGAGCCCCTGTTAGAACAGGGATATGGATGTGCTGAAACATGTCCAGAGAAGGGCCATGAGAATGGTCAGAGGGCTGGAGATGCTCTGCTGTGAGGAGAGACTGAGGGAGTTGGAGCAGTTCAGTCTGGAGTGGAGAACGCTCTGAGGTGACCTTATTGTGGCCTTTCAGTACCTTAATGGGGCCTACAAGAAAACTGGGGAGGGACTTTTTAGGATGTCAGATAGTGGCAGCACATGGGGGGATGGGACAAAGCTAGAAATAGGTAGATTCAGACTGGATGTTGGGAAGAAGTTCTTCAGCATGAGGGTGGTGAGACCCTGGAATGGGTTACCCAGGGAGGTGGTGAAAGTCCCATCTCTGGAGGTGTTTAAGGCCAGGCTGGATGAAGTTCTAGACTGCCTGATGTAGCGTGAGGTGTCCCTGCCCATGGCAGGGGGCTTGGAACTAGATGATCCTTGTGGTGCCTTCCAACCCTGACTGATTCTATAATTCTATTAATGGAGAAGCAATTCACAAGCTACAGTGTTACAGTCCTACTTAGTGGTGAGCATAGCAAAGTGTATAAAATACACAAATTCATATTCAGCCTTGGTCCAGTCCTTTGACCTGGGCTTGCAAGAACCTCGTTGAGCCAAAGCTTCACACAAAACCAGAAAGCCCAGGCCCGAATGCCCCCTCCTTACCATGCCCCTCTGTCCCCATACCAAAAGCATTTGTGACACAGCAGAAAAATTCAGCTTGGCAGCCCCAGCCACTTTGGGCCTCACTGGCAGCACTGCCAAGGTTGACAACCAGGCCTAACTCCTCCAGAGGAGATAAGAAGCTGGGCTTCCTTCCCGGCAGGAGACAGAAAGGGGAAAAGGGCAGACACTGACCGGTTTTATAGGGATGCAGGGTTATGGGAAGAAACACAAAGGTTACACTTCCCAGTACACCTCCTGGACATTTTAGACACTGGAGGTCTCAACCCTGTGGTGTTTCTTTTTTAAAGCCTAAACTGCCACAATGTGGTTGGACCTTAAAGTGTCAGAGCGAGAGTGGTATTTAGGGGAGAGCACTTTTATGTTCAGGATGTCCATTTCGTCACAGGAATCCCATTGGATATGATTTCACCCTGAAAAATGTTTCCATTTAAACGAAAGAGTATTTTTGAGTGAGATGAACCTGCTATAAGACATAAACTGAAGCTCGTTGTGCTGGTTTGAGGCTAATTGGAATATATTAATGAAAATAATTAGATTATAGGCTGTGAAAAGAAAACAATGGTAATGTCTACTTCCCTCATAGGCTTGCTGAGATGTGTAAGAACAGGATCACAAACACAGATAAGACAGAGTCTCTTGGTCTCTCTCTGGGAGCCAGTGTGTCTTCTCCTCTCTGCTGAGTAACCTCACTAACCACTCTGCTTCTAACCCCCCTGGCTGATCCTCCAAACTCACCTTGCACATAAGGCAAACCCTGGGGTAAGGTAGAGGGGTGAGAAGAAGGTGGAAGGGTGGTTGGGAGCCCCTCCTGAGGACTCCGATTTCTGGGAGCGGAACTGTGTTTCTGTATTACCTCTAACTTGTATATTTTTGTAAGTATTCCTGTATATTGTGTAAATATCTGCTTGTATATTGTGCTAAGCTGTAAATAGAGCTTCAGTCCTTAACTTCCAGCTGGCTGAGTCTACTCTGGGAGATTATAAAGTGTGAGGGAGCAGGGAACTCCCAAACCATCACACTCATAAGGCAAATCAACAAAACTAGATACAACAAATACAATTGTTCTCTCAGCCTTGTTTCCATAGTGCAGTAAAGATATTCTAATTACTTTAATATGCTGGGTTCCTCTACAGATTTTGCATTAAATACCCAATGTGCTCGCTAAATTTTAATGGTTTTATTGTTGCAGATGCAGCAGTGGTGTATAAAACCAGGAACGGACATGTTGTTGAACTGAATGTAGAAACAAATACAACTACATTATTATTGGAAAACACAACTTTTGTAAGTAATAGATATTGTTTACTTATTTCTTAGAGGAAGCCTGTTACATTTTTTTTTTCTGCAACAGGAGCAAGAGAATACAATATTTAAAGGTTACAAGAAATATGTTTATAACCTAGACTACATTATATATAAATAGAAAGCATAATCCACTCCTCTGTCTGTGCACAGTTTCTGGCTGAAGTTTGTTGTTTTATTCAACCTATGTGTAAGTAACTGAGATGTTGGTGGATATGTTGTTGGCTGTATTCCATGCCTTGTTCAGGCAATTTGAAGGATCATACTTGGCATATGTGCTGGTGAGTCTACCTGATGTCTACTGTAATAGATTTCTTAAAATGAGGGAATGACACTCAAATGTTGAGAGCTTTTCACTCATTGAATAGGGAAAAAGTGTTCAAAAATTGCATGAAGATTTTCCTTTAAGTAATTAAATATGCAGAGAAAGATGTATTTCCTAGTCCTGTTAGTCTCCATCTTGTTCCTCTGTGCTTTACAGCCAAACTAGATGATTATGGATTATTCCTCTTGACCAGTACATACATGAGTCCTTTACATACGTTTCTGACTATCAGTAATTGCTAAGAAGTGCTTTAATGCTTTAGTCTATGGTTCCTTTTTCCACTGCTTTATGCTGTTCTCTCAGTGATACCTGTAATTCTTGCTTATCAGAGTTTTGCAGCATAAATGTATGACTTGTTGATTTTTATTCTTAAATACTCCATACAGACCACTGGCTGTTACTATTAATCCCTGTATTTTTAATTTAGAAAAATGTTTTACTCCTACAGACTCAAAAGATGACTCATTTTCGTCATCAGTCTTTGGCAAAGGCTGATTTTATTCCTGGTCTGTTCATGGCCTTTGCTGATGCAGATTCTTCCTTTCAAAGTGTAAGGCTCATGGTGACCTTTTCTTCTAACTCCTTGAACTAGAAAAAGGAGAGCAGAACTTCAGGAGAAAGAACTTGATTCTGACTTCCTAGGTCAATGAAAAGATGAATGAGAGGGGAGGTGAGGAAAGAATTGCATTTTAATGGTGTGTGAAGCTCCCTTTCTGTAAGACGAAGCCATCCATATGCTGGGAAGTGCCTTAGGGTATTTCTTCACTCAGAAAAAAGCTGGCAGAGAATTAAAAATGGGTGAATAGGTGAATTTCTGTAGAGCACAAACCAAGAAGTATTACAGAAATATTTTCCCTCTTATCTGTGTATGTGTGTGAGCGCTTGCCTGGCTAAGTCAAGGATTAACTGTGTCAAGACGACGTGTTACCTTTTGTTAATAACTTCAATGCATGCTGCTTGGACATCCTTGACTATAAAACTTGACTTTACTGATGAGATTTTAGTTTTGTCACAGATGAGTTAATATATTTTTGGCTCATGTGATGTAAAGTGTAATGCCAGGATGACAAGCTATTCAGACCATTGAGCTAAACCAGCCTTGCTGAGTAGCGATGGGTTGGTACGGACAGGCTGCTTCACACTGTTAGCATAGCCTCTTGTCACAAACTTGCCCTTCTCTGGGCTTTTTATGGAGATGATTTATCCATAGTCAGGCAGACTGAGAGAACTCTAGACACTAGCTATCGACTCTTAATTAGAAATGTGAGCTAGCAATCCATAATGAATATTACTCAAGTAACCATTTAACAATTATAGACAGAACAGAGACAAATAAAAATGTGTTGCTTTTCTTCCCTGCAATGCTTCTCTCTGTACACAGTCAAAAGCTAAGAAGTAAATAAAGTGAATTCCAGCAATGATCATTCATATGGAAGTAGTTGGTGTATGTTTGGCAGAGAGCAATGGGAAATGTTGCTGTGCTGATTTGTCTGCTGACAAAGTGGTCAGCAATCCTAGCAGAAGAGCATAACATTGCAGAGGCAGATTGTATGGCTGAAATAAAAAGGTGTCCTGTTCTTCTAAACCTCACTGTCCTGAAATTCATACTGCTAAATGTACTCTTCCAAAGTTAGACACCTGGATCGTTAATCAAACATTTTCCTTGCTCAGTGTCACATCTGCTTAATCATTGGTGCATAATTAGAATGGTGCTGGTTTAACGACTCTGCAGACATGGCTTGTAAAATACCACACAGATCCAGCATAGGCAGTGGCAATACAAGTTCCTGTGTTCTTCCCTATCAAAGGATTTTAGTCATGAAAGAGTCACCTTTTGATGGGAGTTATTAGTCTGCTTTCAATCTGTATTCCTCCTTCTTTGTGCTTCTCTGCTCAAGCAGCCCACAGAAGTGCCAGATTTTTCTTAGTAATGTTGATAATTGTCCGTTGAAAATTGAGCTGCCGTGGTGAACTCATTGTATGGAGGCAAGGGGCTAGTAATGAGTCTTTGTCACTACTGATTGGGCTGTATTTGAACCAGCAGTTCAGAAGGTACTTTCTTTTTTCCTCCTTACTGAACCCCTACAGCAGTCTTCCACTGTGTGCAGATCACTGGCTCTTCTTTTTCCATCTTAGAGACTGCCATTTTTGTGCAAAGTACTTTTCTTTTATCCCTCTTTGTCTTGCTTATTGTCTGAAAGTCAAGCTGCCATACTGAAGAGCTGCCATGCTTAAGATAAGTGTGTATCTACAAAAATTCAGACAGCAGGTTTTGAAAAAAATCATGTGTGTTACATGTATAAAGCATTTTACAGGACCCCAGCTTTAAAAATAACTTCTAAAATATTCATGCAGCTGAACAAAGGCCAGTGGTTTGTCATTTTAAGATGCTAATTTCTCTTACACAGGGAAATATAAAATCATAGAATCACAGAATGGCAAGGTTGGAAGGGACCTCAAGGATCATCTAGTTCCAACCCCCTGCCATAGGCAGGGACACCTCCCACTAGTACAGGTCACTCAAGGCCTCGTCCAACCTAGCCTTGCACATCTCCAGGGAGGGAGCAGCCAAAACCTCCCTGGGGAACCTGTGCCAGTGTCTCACCACCCTCTCTGCAAAGAACTTCCTCCAAACATCCAGTCTATATCTCCCCTCTGCCAGTTTAAACCCATTGCCCCTAGTCCTGTCATTACAAGACCTTGTCAATAGTCCCTCCCCAGCCTTCCTGTAGGCCCCCTTCAGATACTGGAAGGCTACTCTGAGGTCTCCTGGAAGCCTTCTCTTCTCCAGGCTGAAGAGCCCCGACTCTTCTAGCCTGTCCTCATAGGAGAGCTGAATATGCATCCAACATTCCAAAATGAAAATATTTTCTTTGTAGTTTTGTTACGTTTTATTCAGAAATAGAAGGAACTGCTGCACTTTGTTTGTCCTTTTCATTTGTCCTTTTCAAATTGCATCCTTTTCTGTAATCGATCTGTTAGCAAGATAATCTGTTCTTTATATGATATATAAAGCTATATGCAAAGTGGTACTAAGATAATTACAGTGACACAACTGAAAAGAATAAAGCACAGAGAATATCTATTAGCATCTCTGGATATCATGATTTAAAGACATTTTCTCACGCATATTTGTCCTCTGAGTGTATTGATAGAGTGCACTCTGTTCAAGCCGTCTAATAAACAGTTAATGTTCTGAGCCAGCGGCATACAAATGTTAACAGCTGGAGGCTGGGCAAGTCTTCCATTAACTGAAGCCAAAAAAAGCCCTAGACATTAATCACTGTGTGGCATCCTGATGCTTGTGATGCTGCCTCGATGTGTGATTACAATATGTTCTCTATCATCTATCTGAGGTGCCTATCACTATGATCATAAGTGACATGCCTCCCAGTATTTCAGCATTTAGCTATACTTTATTACACATTCCAGTTCCAAAAGAAGTAATATTCTGCCACATCTATTGAAGTAATTTCAGTGTTTAACGAGCATTTTATTTATTTGCTTTGCCATCAGCTATCAGGTAGAGCAGGTTAGCAGTTCATGTGCAACCCGTCCCAAGATTTGGCTAAGGTGGAGAAGAGTGTGTGGGAGACCACATGGATCTTTTTGCTCAGGGGAGGTTGTCTGTCTTGTCCCTTATCATGCTTCTAGCTCAGCCTCTCTGGTGCACTTTGCAATCCTTAAGCCCAAACCAAAATTAAAGCAAAAAAAACCAAACATGAAGATGAGACAAAATGTGTGCAGGGACTGTGTTCTGTTATGGTACGTTCCAAATGTGTTAAATCCTGTGGAAGAAACCTGTAGAAATTTTGCCTTCCTTTCTCCTTCTTAGGAAAAACTGCAACAACTATGGAAGTGCTAAGACTGTTAATTATTAGCCCTGAATTCCACTGCTTTTGTGGTGGATATATGCAAAATTATTTGGATGCCAAATATATAGAATGGCTTGGGAAGGGACTTTAAAGATCACCTAGTTCAAACCCCTCTGCCATGGGCAGGGACACCTCCTACTAGACTACGTTGCTCAAAGCCTCATCAAGCCTGGTCTTAATCACTTCCAGGGATGAGGTGTCCACAACTTTGGGCATCCATTCAATGCATACACCTTAACAAACACTCACTGCAGGATCCTTGATCAGAAATTAATCTAGTATGGCTCCACAAGCATTTCAAGTGTAGCTGGTGGGATATATATTAAATCATCAAATAAGAGGCTGTTGGTTTGTTTGCAATACCCAACGATACAAATATAATTGCTTTCAGTTTAGAAAGTAGAATAGGGACCCATGTTTACAACAGCTTCCCCTCAGCTGTATGCTTTGGATTGTTTTAAAACTCAGGAACTTCTGACTTGATCTTCCCCACTGATTTTGGTGCCTTTCCACAGCTCTTTCCTAGCATCCTGGTGCACAGCAAACAAATATTACTGAACTGCAAACCTGTTTCCATGGGCTAGCTGGGAGCATACTCCAGAGTATGCTATGTTGTCATTACTGTACACTGTCTTTTATAAAGGATGGAGAGAGAAGTACTTGCTGCCTGCTAGTTAGGGGATGGCATCAGGAGGGTGAGCAGAGCAGGAGTAGTCTTGGCTCATGAATCTTGATTAGGCTGTGTAAGCTCAGCTGTGAAAACCCTGTGGAGGCCTTGCAGCCAAAAACAGAGAATGAGAGTGTTAGTGTGAGGAGAGCTTTTGGCAGGGATTGTTTCGTGGTGTTTTACAGAGCGTTGTTCACAAACAGCCCTTTTTGTTGACAGTTCTCCTCTTTTTGATTTTTTCATTTTGTATTTACCACCACCACACCCTCTTTTGATAGGGAACTCAGTGCAGAATCTTAATGCAATTATAGTTCCTTTGTTGATTAATGTAGATTTAATTGCAAGAGTAGTTTACGTGCTTATATTTTAAGAGCCTTGCATAAGAGATTAATGAAAGGCTGAATAACAGTAAATACATTAAATAACATTACATAACCACATAAATATTAGTAATTGTTGTAACAGTGGACATTTTAATGACCCTTGCATGTTGTAAATAGGGGGTTATGAACATTGTGAACATTATCTCTACTCTCCCATGCTCCTCTAAATATTAAATAATCCCCTCAGCAAAACCTCTTCAGTAGAAGAGGTTTTATGAGTTAGGATTTAATGTTGCAGTGTACCACTGTGCAGAGATGGGAAAGCCTGACAGATGGAGGGGTTTGCAGTCACATCTATTCCAACACCCCTACCAGAGCAGGATCACGTAGAGTAGGTCACACAGGAGCACATCCAGGTGGGTTTGGAATGTCTTCAGAGAAGGAGACTCCACAGCCTCTCTGGGCAGCCTGTTCCCGTACTGTCACCCTCACAGTGAAAAAGGTTTTCTTTATGTTTATGTGGAACTCCCTATGCTGCAGTTTGTGTCTGCTGCCTCTAGTCCTATCATTGATCATCACTGAGAACAGCCTAACTCCATACTCCTGATGCTTACTCTTTACATATGTATAAACATTCAGTCTCCTCTTCTCCAAGCTGAAGACACCCAGCTCCCTCAGCCTTTCCTCATAGGGTAAATGTTCTCCTCTCTGAGTTGAGCACACCTGAGCCACAGAGTCAAAGTCATAAGGGGCTGCATTTAGATCTGTCTTTCTGAAAAAAGGCTAAAGAGCTTCCAACAAAGGAAAAAGCTTGAAAAGTTGCAGATATGAGAGTGGAACAAGCATGCTGCAGGTTTTTGACAGGACACCCAAGGTTTTTTTAATTCCCTCTATTTCCAATATGATATTCTTCCAGCACTTTCTTTAGAACTCAAAAATATGTTCTCCTGAGAAGAGAACAAACCTTTGGGGTCAAAACCTTCACAAACTTATTTTTAAATAGTAAATATCTCTCTAGTGAGTATCTCTATGCAAAATTTCCAAGGGCCTGAGTGACCCTTGTTTCACCTCATACAGCAAAACTGAGATTTTTCTTTTAAGTGCACACCCAGCTGATTTTATCTCCTCAGTCATAGAGTCAGGGACCTGTTGGTTCATGAAAAACTGTAGGCAAATTCATGGGGAAAAACTTAAAATCTGTTTTTTGTTTACTGAAATACAGGTTGTGAGCTTGCTTGCCATGTTAAGCAGGGCGAGTGAGTCAGGTGACCTTTTTTTTTTTTTTAATTAATTTTGATTTTCCCTTTTGTTAATGTAGAAGTGCTGCTTCTGGGCATAGTAGACAATTTCTGAATTAATCTCCAAAATTGTGCTTGTCTTTACTAAAACAAACAAGCAAACAAAAA
>VWYK01039619.1:0-16495 GCA_013399775.1 Semnornis frantzii | reverse complement strand
AGGAGAGAAGACTGAGAAGGCATCTCATCAACACTAACAAACAGTAGGTGTCAGAAAGATGGGTGCCTCTTTCTTTTCCCTGGTGTCTGATGATAAGGGCAATGACAAGGGGCAACGGACACAAAACAGAACGCAGGAAGTTCCACTTTACAAGAGGAAAAACTTCTTTGCTTTAGGGTGATGGAACAGGTTGCCCAGAGAAGTTGTGGAGTCTCCTTCTCTGGACACTTTCCAAACCCACTTGGATGAGTTCCTGTGTGATCTGTCATAGCGGATCCTGTTTTGGCAGGGAAGTTGGACTCAATGATCTCTAGAGGTCCCTTCCAACTCCCACACTTCTGTGATTCTGTTATTCTATGACAGGGCAGCAGTCAGAGATGGGAAAGAGTGTTCAGGAGAAGAAATCAAATGAAGAAGAGGTCAGAAAAAGCAAAAATGCCAAAGTTTCTCTAAGCAGAAAGCAATTCTGCATATTTTATTTTCTGGGTATCTGACTTCGTACCCTGGGGCCTGATTTTGCAGAAATGCTGTGTACTGCAGCTGCAGCTGAGCTCAATAGGACCTGAACTCTGCTTTAAGCAGATAAAGCCGAGCACACTGGAGAGATCCAGCCCTAGGTGCCTCAGACTGGGAAACCAACATTTTGTCTGTGAATCTGTCAAATAGGGCTAATAATATTCTCACAAGGGTCTTGTATAAATAAATACATTTTGTGTGAAGTGCTCAGATACCACAGGAAAGAGCTCAATAGAAAAGCCCAAGAGGCAACTGAAAATTCTGTCTTTAGAGGAAAATTTGAATAGTGTGGAGTAAATAAGGCTTGGGGGTTTCTCACCTCAAAATAAGGAGTAAACAAGAGACTGCTGACTAAGTGAGGAACATCCATCCTGCATGATGAATGAGATATGGTCCTCTGGGAGAAAAACCTACATGTAACGGTGTTATTAACAACTATGTCATAACACAGAGATACAATGGAGGGTGAGAGATGTATCTCCTGTATGATTTTAAATCACAGAATCTAGGATCACTAAGATTGAAAAAGATCTGTAAGATCATCAAGTCCAATCTTCTGCCCAATACTTCCATGACCACTAGACCATGTCTCAGAGTGCCACATGTACTCTTTTTTTGTGCACCTCCAGGGATGGTGACTCCATCACTTCCTTGGGCAGCCTGTTCCAATGCCTCATCACTCTTTCAGGAAATAAGTTCTTCCTAGTATCAAGCCTAAACCTCCCCTGCTTCAGCTTTGGGCCATTTCTTCCTGGCTCGTTGCCAGTTACTTCGCAGAAGAGGCCATCGCCCACTTCACTGCAACCTCCTTTCAGGTAGCTGTAGAGAGCAATGAAGCCATCTCTCAACCTCCTCTTTTCCAGTTCCCTCAGCCACTTCTCTTTAAACATACTGCCCATATCCCTCTCACCACCTTTGCTGCCCTTCTCCGGACATGCTCCAGCATGTCAATATCCTTCTCTGAGTGAAGGGCCCAACACTGAACTCAGGATTTGAGATGTGGCCTTATCACTGCCCAGTACAGGGACTCCATCATTTCTGTACCCCTTCTGGCCACACTATTCTTGATACAGGCCAAGATGCTATTGGCCTTCTTTCTACCTGAGCACATTGCTGGTTCATGTTCTGTCACCTGCCAATCAACACCCCCAGGTCCTTTTCTACTGGGTAGCTTTCCAGACACTCTGTCCCAAGCCTGGAGCATTGCATGGGGTTGTTGTGACCCAAGTGCAGTACCTGGCACCCGGCCTGGTAAAACCTCACACTACTGATGTCAGCCCTTTGATCCCACCTGTCCAGATGCCTCTGCAGCACCTTCCTACACTCCAGCAGATCACAGAATCACAGAAACATTTTGTTTGAAAAAGACCCTCAGGATCATCAAGTCCAATCATTATGCCTAATCTACAAAGTTCACCCTTAAACCATAACCTCAAGGACCACATCCAAACTACCTTTAAACACATCCAGGGCTGGTGCTCAACACTCCCACTCAATATTCCGGGCACTGGAACAGGTTGCCCAGAGAGGTTGTAGAGTCACCTTCTTTGGAGACTTTCCAAATCCTCCTGGACACATTCTTGTGTGGGCTGCCCTAGAGGATCCTGCTTTGTCAGGGATGCTGGACTCAATGGTCTCTGGTGGTCCATTCAACCCCCAATCATTTTATGCTTCTATGATTCTATGTCACTGTGTAATCCTCATAGAACTTCCTTGCTGTAAAAGTCATCCCACTGCTAGGGATTTACCCATCAGTTCTCAGGGCACCTTATCTAAGCTTGCCTAAGCATGTTAGCCAGTTTTCAGCAGGGCTTTTTCTCTCCTCTTTATTCATAGCTGCCAATATTAAGTCTTGCTTGTTTGTTTACCGTTTGGGAACAAGGTTGCCAAATAGGCTGCCGCGATAGCAGACGAACGTACTGGCGCACCTGAGAACTAGGCATCTGGGTCCACCAAAACTTCCAGAAAGAATGCAAAAGCCCCAAAACGGCCTCTAGGGTCTACCACCAACGTTCATTATGACATCACTAAAGAAATGGGTTTCTGCAAGGGAGACAGAAAGCATACTTACATGGAGGTACGATGTCTGAAGACACAAATAACTGTCAGCTACAAGAAGGGCTTTAAGTTCACATCCGGCCATGCCTAGCATGAGGAAGAGCAGATGATACGTCAGCACTAGAAACAGTATCAATATTTTGGGATTAACCTGTTGTTTCTGTAGCCAAAGAAGTGCAGGGATTATCGGCTTTCAAGATTTTGTTTTCCTGTCTGTGGTTTGAAGTCAGACAATTTCCCAGCAGGTAAATATGACAGACAATGCTGCTCTTTCCCCTTTAGATTTCATACTGGAACGTTATTGGAAAAGTCAAGAAAGAGCTGAGGATGGCTTAAACTTTCAATACCATCCTTGTCATCAGACCAAAAACTTGTGCAGGTACAAGGAGGAGGAACACATTGCAATTATGAGGGAACAAGGACACAAACACATTGTTGTCCTGTAACTTCTGTTCTTTGGAGGCTTTAAGAATCACGTCCCACATAAGCATTGAGAAACATGCTGACATGGCACTTCAGAACGTGGTTTAATGCCCATAGTGGTGTTAGGTTGATGGTCAGATTCAATGATCTTAGAGGTCTTTTCCAGCCAAAACAATTCTGTGATTCACTGACAGATTAAAATAACTGCTACTGGAATAATCTCTACTCCCTTGTCCACACTGTCAGCTCCTGCAAGCTGCTGTAGGCATATCTGAGATAGCTGGGTGGCTTTTGAGTCACCTCTTGACCACCACATTTTGCAGCACGGTATACTGTCATGAATAAAACAGACAAAGTTTTATTTTAATAAACCTGTTTGTTAACTGCACAAATGTAGGAGAGGACCTGCAGTTCTTACTATGAGGGCAGAACTTTCCCAGAAATTGGCAAGGCAGAAGCTACACATGAAAATTGCTTTCTCTGTCACAGTTCAACCTGCTGCTGAATCTACATCAAAGTCTCCAGTAGAATGTGAGGAAAACATAAAAAAAAGATGAGAAACCTACCCAGAATAATAAGATTCATCTGGCAGCTTGAGACTCATATAACCTAACTAAAAGGTCCTCTTGCTCCTAAGAATTATGTCACTTTTCCCACCTTTCCACTGACATGGATCATATCAGAAAGTATTGCTTTTTCGAACAGGGAAATGTAATTTAAATCTAAGAACAAAAATACTGAATCGTTTCAGTTGGAAAAGATCTCTGAGATCAGCAAGTCCTAATGCCACCATGGCCATTTAACTATGTCCCAAAGTGCCACGTCCACACATTTCTCTACCACCTCCCTGGGGAGCCTGTTCCAATGCCTGACCACTCTTGCAGGAAAGAATCTCCAACCTAAAACTCCCCTGGCACAATTACAGGCCATTTCCCCTCGTTCTATCCCCTGATACTAGGGAGAAGAGACTGACCCCCACCTCACTGCAACCTCCTTGCAGGATGTTGTAGAGAGCAATGAGGTCTCCTTTCAGCCACCGCTTCTCCAGACTAACCAATCCCAGTTCCCTCAGCTACTCCTCACCAGACCTGTTCTCCAGACTCTTCATTTGCCCTTCTTGTTATAATTTATTCTGTTAAAGGGCAGCTTCCCAGGCACTGGTTGAAATTGAAAAGGTAGAGAAAAGGGTTGAATTATTTTGCTTCATGAAAACTACATGCAACCTTCGATGGTCTAAATACTAATTACTAATAAAGAACATAAATCAAAACACAAAACCAAGAAAGTGAACCAACTCCAGAAAACACCTCCTTTACTTCCTCTGTTCTCTTCATGCTGGATCAACATAAACTTGCAGAAAAGACGGAGAAATGTTTAAGCTAATAGGAGACAATTACAGCAGTCAGTTTTTTTTTCACACCCATCTTTTGTTCTCTCCCTGAAGTGTATTTGGCACACAGATGATAGCAGGCAAGATATACCATCCATTGTTTCAGTAATGATACAGGTGGGTGGAACAGAGATGCTTGCACAATCCTATGACAGAGAAAAATTCCCTGTCACTACACTGTGCTTGAAAGGCAATGTCTGACAACCCTGTCTTGTTTCAGGCCTTCCTGCTCAGCCCTTCCCTCTGTGTGCTGGAGTGCAGAGGGAAGCTTTAGAATCATAAAATAATGGAATTGTTTTGGTTGAAAAATACTTCTAAGATCATTGAGTCCAACCACCATCTAAGATCACTGAGTCCAACCAACACCATCATGACCATTAAACCATGTCTCAAAGTGCCATGTCCACACTTTTCTTGAGCTCCACAGATGGTGACTCTACTGCCTCCCTGGGCAGCCTGTTCCAGTGGCTGACCACTCTTGCAGGAAAGAAATTTCCCCTTATATCAAATCTAAACCTCTCCTGGGAGTTTCAGGCCATTATCTCTTGTCTTATCACCTGAAACTAGGGGGAAGAGACTGACCCCCACTTCACTCCAACCTCCTTTCAGGGAGCTACACAGAGGAATATGGTCTCCCCTCAGCCTCCTCTTTTGCAGAGTGAACAACTCCAGTTCCCTCAGGTGCTCCTTACCAGCCCTCCAGACCCTTGGCCACTTTTGTTGCCCTTCTCTGGACACACTCCAGCACCTCAATGTCCTTCTTGTAGGGAAGGCTCCAAACTGAACCCAGTATTTGAGTTGCATCCTCACCAGAGCTGGGATAAGTCACGGTCACTTGTTTGGTTGCTCCAGCAACATTCTTGTAACAGAAAACTGCATCTGGAACCCCTATTGTTGTGGCAAAGTCTAAAAGGAAGCTTTATTTCTCCAGTAATGAGAGGCAAAGCCATGTAGCTTTCAAACTGCTGCACATTTTGTGCGCCCTTGCCGAGGTTGCTTTTAGAAGATACTTCACCTATCCCGAATGTTGCCGAAGGGCAACAGCAGAATGAAAATGTCAAATCCTCTGCCCCTTGCAAGACCTTTTCTTTTTTGCTGCCCAGCACAGGATTCAGTAAGCAAAGATAAAAACTTTAATAACAAAAGAGAAAATGCTTTTATTTATTTTTTGCCCTGGTCTCTAGCATTTCAGTGACACTCAAGAACATACTTCCCAAATGAATAATTTAAGTCTTTCTGGCTCAATTCAATTTCAGTTTACACACTGTATTTCATCCAGCTCAGACTATGTCAGTATAAATGCAAGAAATAAAGACACTGAGTTACTATTCTCCGTACATCTAAGACTGGCCACTATTCAAGCCTGGAGACATAACAGAGGCTTTTGTGCAGATATTTCTGGCTGATATTGGGAACTGCTGTGATAAAGAGGAATGGAAGCCATCTGCAGAGCACACACACACACACACACACACACACACACACACACATGAAAGCAGCTTTACTGGTCAGGGAATCCAGGATCAGCAACACTTAAGCACTGGATATTATCAGAGTTGCGAAGAAGCCAGAATTTTTGTCTCTGAGACAGAGTAGAATTTTGAATCTTCCCACATTAGATCAGGACAGAATGTTTATTTTCAGCATTTGCCCTACAAATGGTTTGAATTAAAATCTTACTTGCTATTTCAGATGGAAATTGCTATGTTCAAGTTTGCACTTACTATCCTTTGTCCTGTCACTGGGCACCAATGAGTGAAGACTGCTCCCATCCTCCTGACACACACCCTTTTAAATATTAATCAGCATTGACAAGATTCCCCCTCAGTCTGCTCTTTTCCAGACTAAAAAGCCCTCATTCTCTCAGGTTTTCCTCATAAAAGAGATGTTCCAGCCCCCTCAACATCTTTGTAGGCCCTTGATGTACACCTTCCAGCAATGCCCTGTCCTTGTAGCAGAGAGCCCAGAGCTCAGCGTATTCCAGATGTGGTCTCATCAGGGCAGAGTAGAGGGACAAGGGGCAGGAGAATTTTGCTGGACCTGCATGTCACATTCTTCTTGTTGAATCCCAGGATGCCATTGGCTTTCTTGGTCACAATGGTATGTGGGTGGCTCATGGTCACACTGTTTGCCACCAGGGTTCCCAGGTCCTTTTTCCCCAGAGCTACTCTCCAACAGATTGGATCCCAATCTGTACTTATTTTGACATTTCTTGTTTAGAAGGTTTCCTTTAAAAGCAAAACTGGGAGCAAAAATGCCACTCCAAAATGGAGCTCAAGGGTTCCAATCCCACCAGCTTCAATCTTTTTTAAAACACTGTGTTACAGGAAGTGAGAAGGTCACCCCATTACTTTCCATTTCATTGTAAATGAAATCTCATTGTGATCAATATTTCTCAGAGTCGTTTCTGCTGGAAAAGACCTCTGAGATCATCTGGTCCCACCATCAACCTAACGCCACCAGGGCCATTAAACCACGCCCCAAAGAGTCACGGCCACATGTTTCTTGAACAAACTGATGCTATCTAGTACAAAGTAACTTCCATCAATCATTTTTTACTATATCTTCTGAGAAGTACTTAAGGAGGCAGTGGCACAGGGTTGCCCAGGGAGGTTGTGGATGCTCCCTCCCTGGAGGTGTTCAAGGCCAGGTTGGACAAGGCCTTGAATAACCTGTACTAGTGGGAGATGCCCCTGACTATGGCAGGGGCTTGGAACTAGATGATCCTTGAGGTCCCTTCCCACCTTACCATTCTATGATTCTACGACACAGGGAGAATACAGAGACCTGATATCCCTTCAGAACAATCCTTCTTGTGTCTACCTCCCTCAATCTCCATTCTTACTAGAGTCATAAAAAGAATCAGAACCACTGCTTGGAAAAGACCTCAAGATCATCCAGTCCAACCTTAACCTACCATCTCCCTGTACACAACTTTTGAACCATGTCTTTAAGCTCCTCATCCACGTGTCTTCTAAACACCTCCAGAGATGGTGACTCCACCACCTCCCTGGGCAGCCTGTTCCAGTGCCCGATGACCCTTACATTGACAAAGTGATTCAGGGCATACTTTAAATTTTTCCAACTAAAGCTACTACAGTCAGAGTACCAGTTTTGGTACTGCAGCTGCACAAGGGCAGTGTGACCTTGGCATGAACTGGAAGTAAGGTCAGCCTTTCAAGACAGGACCTTTCCTGTGTTTATTCAGGACAAGGTTAGTGCTTCTTGGTGGGATAGAATAGTAAAGGACCAGAAGAATAGAGAATCCAGTGCGATATTGCTTGAGTTAACTTTCAAGTTGAATATTTCTGCTTCCTTTTAAAATGAAAGAAAACAAAACAAAAATGAAAACAGTTTTCTCCCTGTCTGAGGTTTGTTTCAGCACAGGCTGGGACTTGTACGGTGTACTATTAATATCAGTTATTAATAGGAGTTAATAATGGCAGTGCAGACACTTTGGGGAATGAGATAATTACAATTAAGAATAAGAGGAGCCTACATGAGAAAATGAAACCTTCCAGTGCTTAAACAGCTTTAATAAGAACCAGTGAGTTCCCACTCATTAAGATTACTCTAAGTATCTGCATCAGAGAGATGGTCAAAGAAAATACATTCAGAGATAAACTGAAGAAGAAAACGGGCAATGAATGGAGAATGAGATCACACTTCTTTCAAAATATGCAAATAGATAAACATCAACAATAGATTTGCTTCTGTTCCCTTCACAAAGGTGCAGTTTGCTTATCTGAGATCATTGGGAGGCTGGTAAGAAAACAAAGCTTATTCCAAAAGCTCCGAGAGGCAAACAGTTTAGCCAGAGCTCTTCAGATATATATACATATACAAAAATATAATTACTACACAGTTAGAAGAGTGGAAACAGGAAAATAGTTCTTTTAATTTGATTTGTAGCACAGTGGAGCTACAAAGATGATTAGGGAGAACTACAAAGATGATAAGGGGACAGGAATATCTCCCTTATGGGAAAGAAAAGATTGAGAGATTTGGGGTCTTTTAGTCTAGAAAAAAGAAGACTGAGGAAGGATATTGTGAATACTGATCAATACTTAAAGGGTGGGTGTCAGAGGATGGGACCAGTCTTTCTTCAGTGGTGCCCATTGACAGGACAAGTGGTAATGAACACAAGCCTGAACATAAGAAGTTCCATCTAAACATAAGGAGGAACTTCATTAATTTAAGGGTGTTGGAGCACTGGAATAGGCTGTCCAGAGAGGTGTCTGGAGACATTTAAAACCCACCTGGACATGCTCCTTGGCAGTGAGATTGTACTTCCAGACCTCTTCCAATCCCTACCATTCTGGTTGTCTGTAAGGATGTCATCTGTGTGATGTGCATAACTACCTTTCACAGCCTTCAAGTATCTTTAATGTGTCATCTTACCTGTGGTGATTATAAATAAGCCCACATTTCTTTGCAAATCCAGTAGCACGTACTACAGTCAGTAGCTAAATCCTAAACAGAAAAAACATTCATCTGCTACAGGTTTTAATGCACTCATTTTCTCCACCCTCTACTGTATTTTGCCCTCTCACAAGTCTCATACAGAACAAGTCTACTAGTAGAGGAAGAAATTATATTCTTCCAAACATGCACATCACCTACAGTGGTTTGATAAGGAGGCATAAATCCAAGTGCACAGTGCTGGTTCATGTCCATTTTCTCACTCACTAGCACCTCCAAGTCCTTTTCTACAGGCCTGTCCTCAGTGTTGTCATCCCCAGCCTGGACTGCCACAATGGATTGCCTTGACTTAGGTGCCAGTTTCTTGCATTTGGCCTTCTTGAACCTCATGAGTTTGGACTCATGAGTCTGGAGTACCTTACCTCCACTGCTTGTGCTGACTTGACTGAAGTTTGTTCAAATGCACATGGATTCGAAGATCCATAGAATGGTTTGGGTTAGAAGGGGCTTTGAAGATGCTTACAATGGTTTGGGTTGGAATAATCTTCCTCTACTAGTAGACTCATTCTAAATATATTCTAGAAATTCTGTTCTATTCTATATTTTAATCTTGCTCCAACTCCCCTGACATTGACAAAAATACTCTCCACTAGACTGGAGGCCTCACACGTCCATTCTGGGGTCATCTCTTCAGATACGACATATAAAAGTCACGGAGATTTGATTCCAAGTTTACTATTCAGTTTAATAAGATGGGGCAAATGGTCCCTTCATTATATCTCTTCTCTCCAAAGTTTACTTCAGAAATTTTTCATAATGCATATCAAATTCCTTCAAAACCTGCAAAACATAACATAGAACATACAGTGATCCCCTTGAAAATTAAGCTGGAATCCATGCCGATAGCCAGATGCTGAAGGCAGGACTATTCTCTGACTTTCTGCTTCCCTCATTACATTATCTTAGGCGCTAGAGGAAGCTACAGTACAAATGAGCCTGTCAAGCTTTTCAAAACAGGGAAAAAAAGTTATCAGGGCTTTCAGAATTTCATTATCTTCCACCACCATTAACTGAACCTGTTTCTGAGACAGATGTACTTTATAATCCAATTTCTTTAATGAAGAGTTCAAATCCTCAGACTGTCCTAGTGTCAGGCACTGGAGTAGGAGCTGATGACTCTGACAAAAGCTAATTCGTTGGAATCATCTGTGTGAAAAACAAACTGCAACGAGATTCAGAAAACATATTGTCCATGAGAAACTCATTGTAAATACAACCAGAAGTTTTCACCAGCACTGTTTCCTTAGAAAGATATGGCATTCCTTGAGAGATACACACAGAATCATAGAATGCATCATGTTGGAAGGGACCCTTGCAGGTCATCTTGTCCACAATCCCCCTGCAATAAGAAGGGACATCAAATCATAGAATGATTGGGTTGGAAGGTACATCAAAGACGGTCCAGCTCCAACTCCCTGGTCATGCGCAGGGAAAACTTCCACTAGACCAGGTTAGCTCAAGGCTTCATCCAATCTGGCCTTGAACAACTCCAGGGATGGGGCATCCACAACCTCCCTGGGCAACCTGTTCCAGTGTCTCACCACTCTGACTGCAAAGAATTTCTTCCTAATATCCAGTCTAAATCTCCCCTCTTCCAGCTTCAATTCATTCCTTTTTTGTCCTATTATAACAAGACAAAGAAAAAAGTCCCCTTCCTGTAGCCCCCATAAGGTACTTGAAGGCTGCTCTAATGTATGTCCTGAGTTGAGTCTTCTGCAGGCTGAACAGCCCTGTACTCCCTCAGCCATAGGTGAGGTATTTCTGATATCTTTGTGGTCCTCCTCTGGACCCACTCCAACAGTTTGATATCCTTCTTGTGTTGGTGGGCCCAGAATTGGGACACTGTACTCCAGATGGGAACTTACAAGAACAGAAGGGGAGAATCGCCCCCCTTTAACTAGATCAGGTTGCTCAGGGGACCATCAAGTTTGACCTTCAATGTCTCCAGGGATGTGACCTACACCACATCTCTGGGAGATTCATTCCAGTATTTCACTCATTGTAAAGAACTTCCTCCTAATATCCAGCTTGGTAATGTTCAGCATGATAGGAGGCACTGAGGGCTGCAGAGCAAATGCACAGTGATTGGTTGCCAGCAGTTCTACCAAACAAAATTCCCCGGATAAGAGAAGTTGTCATCCAGAAACCTCCACTCACTACAGATAAAAGGATTGTTTTATGACGGGAATCGATGTCACAAGAACACAGTGGTAAAAATTGTGCAACAATATCAATATAAAAGTGGAAAATGTGTGTTATGTTGTGGAGTTATGATTTATATAGTCACAGGGAGGGGGGAAATGGCCAGGACAACCCAGATGGGAGAACTGTGTTCAACTTTAGAAGACGAGTAGTGAGAAAGAGGCATAAAACGCTGAGCCTGAAGGGACCTATATTTCATCCATGTGCTTTTTTTTCTTCCTTTTTCTGTAGATATCTCTGTCCTTCGGACTAATTAAAGACTTCCTTTACACGTACTTTGTCTCCCTCTTTCTCTTTGCTACCTCATTCTGCTCTGTGCTTTATTTTTTCCTCCGTTCTTAATCTTCCTGGATATGTTTTGAATTAATTTTTCCTTAAGGTAATTTTTTTTTTTAATTCAGTGTAAAAGTGGTTGCTCTTTGGTATTTTTCATTCTTACCCCCTCTAACCTTTTCTTTTTCTTCCTTCCTTGTTTCATCATCACATCTCCCTCCTTTTAAGGAGTCCTTGTCTTGTTTTCATGCTTCACATTTTGTGGTTTCCTATGCTTATTCCCTTTTTGCCCTATCCCATCTTCTCTGCTGATTTCTTCTTTTTTCCACTGTCTTGGGTAGATCTGAAGGCAGGGTTGTCTTTTTGCATTCCCTCATCTTTTCAGATTATAGAACTGTTAAGGCTGGAAGAGACATTTGACAGCAGCTCTACCAAGTTCAAGAAAAACACAAGGAAGACAATAGCACCACTATGTCAACACGAGTAGATGCTACACAGGCAATGACCATGTGCTCATGTTAGGGCAGCAGTCCCTGTCATCGGTATGCTTTCAGTGACACCTGCATAGATGTTCTTTCTACCATGGCTTTCTGGGCCACTTAAACAGGCATTAATAAGTGTCCAAAGTAATCATGGGATTGTAAGCAGTAGGCAAGCAGCTGGACCTGAGGATCTCAAACGTCTTTTCCATCTGCAGAAGTTCTACAATGGTTAAGTGATGCAACAGCATGTAGTCTGAGTTCATCCAGTTGGGTTTTAATCCAGAAGCAGCCTGTTGAATAGTCAGTGTGAAATATTTTTGCATTTTCTCATGACACACCTCCTCTCTCTCACTTCACCCAGACATTGGCATGTGCTGAAAATGTGTCTGAATACCAAAGAACTGGAAATCCAAGGAAGTCATTAAGAAAATCTATGACAGTTTGTAACATACCTTTATTACCTCTGTAATGAGTTGTGATTGATTGGATGCAAGCAGGTCATTATGAATGTTTTTAAATCAATTTCCAGCTCAGACATAGTCATGAAGTTGGCACAATGACAGAACATCAGAATCATCAGAGCATCTGATGAGGCAGTGCTGCTTGGCAGCACCTCATGGCAATGCTGTGGGCCCACACAGGGCACTCTCATCAGGTGGTGGTAGCTCCACATCAGCTGGCTGCAGAACCTGTTCCATGCAGCCAGAAAGACCTATATATTGCCAACCATGTCCTGGGGTGCATCAAAATAAGCATGGACAGCAGGACGAGGAAGGTGAGTCTCTCCCTCTGTTTTCGTGAGACCCCACCTAGATTACTGTGTCCAGCTCTGGAGCCTGTAACGCAAGAAGGGCACAGGTCTGTTGCAGAGTGTCCAGAGGAGGGC
This sequence comes from Semnornis frantzii, assembly GCA_013399775.1. Taxonomy (NCBI): domain Eukaryota; kingdom Metazoa; phylum Chordata; class Aves; order Piciformes; family Ramphastidae; genus Semnornis; species Semnornis frantzii. The sequence continues at coordinate 3,783 of VWYK01039619.1, read as the reverse complement.
CACAATGATGATCAGAGGGCTGGAACATCTCTCCTAGGAGGACAGGCTGAGGGAGTTGGGTCTGCTCAGCCTGCAGAAGAGAAGGCTACATGAAAACTGGGGAAGGACTTTCTATAAGGCCATGTGGTGACAGGATAAAGGGTAATGTTTTGAAAGCAGAGCAGGGTAGATTTAGATTGGACATCAGGGAAAAAATATTTACTATAAGGGTGGGTAGACACTGCAACATGTTGCCCAGAGAAGTTCTGGCCACCTCACTCCTGAAAGTATTGAACACCAGGTTGGATGAGGCTTTGAGCAACCTGGTCTGTCCTTGCCCATGGCAGGTGGCTTGGAACTAGATGATCTTTAAGTTCCCTTCCAACACAAGCTGTTCTGTGATTAGTTTGGACTCAATGACCTCAAAGGTCTCTTCCAACCTTAACAGTTCTATGATTCTATGATCCAGAAAGATAAGAGGAAGCAAAAAGAGACCCCTGATGTAGTGCATAAATCAAGACATTATCAAATCTTACAGGGTTTGTTTGTTCTCCCTCACTAGCATTCTTTCCCCACCAGGTCAATAATGAATTTTAGCTGACCATTCCTTTTGATATGAGGCCCCCCAAACCTTCTCTCCTGCCAATGTCACAATTACTTCCCAGATTTTTTACCTCTACTTATCTAAACAACTTACAAAATATTTTTTAAGGGATCAGTAGCCTCTGAAGTCAGACCTCCCACATGTGATGTCTTCATGTTCATTCACAATCAAAATTTCTCTTTAAAGACAAGAGGAAATATTTGTAAACTCAGGAAAAACATTTTTATATATGAAAACACTCCAAGGACTAAATGGGACCTGACCACAGAGGAAACGGCAACTTTCAAGGCACATTTCTCCCTACACTAAAGCTAACTCATACTTTCCTGGTTTCTTTTTTCTTCTTCCACTTACAGTTATTATTTTCTTATTATTCTCTGTTTATACCACGGCAGATCTAAAGCCCAAATCAAGATAGGGGCAACTGCTATGCAAGAGCCTTGCAGTCAAAGAAATAGAGCTACTATAAAATATCCCGAGGGAACATGATGATCCTTTAAGCTTGACAGATTCTGAAAATGAGCTTCAATTTTTGGGGAAAAAATATATATCAATTTTTGGCACATTAAAAGTAGCGAGTTTCAGTTTTCCCGGAACTAAATGGTTTTGATACTGAGTTATTTAACATAAGTTGGTATTTTGAAATATATTACATGCTACCATTTGTTATAAAGTGTAACACAAAGTATAATAATAATAATAATAATAATAATAATAATAATAATAATAATAATAATAATAATAATAATAATAATAATAATAATAATAATAATAATAATAATAAATTATCTCCAAAATCTGCCACTGTGAATTTTGAATTTTTGGCATTTTAATGCAGCTTGGAATAGAATTATAAAAATCAAGGTTACAGATAGAGAGTTGTAAAATTTCTACATTTTAGGAAGTGCAAAAGTTTCTCTCTTCTTGAGTGACATTTACACATGAGGAAAAGAACGCTTCAAGTTCTAGAAGAACCAGTTGCAAACTGACTGATGTGCTATCCTAGCATAGAATCATGGAACTTTGTTTTGATTGAAAAGACCTCCCAGGTCATCAAGTCCAACACCAACCTAATACCACCACGGCCATTAAACCATGCCCTGAAGTGCCATGGGCACATATTTCTTGAACATCACCAAGGACAGTGACTCCACCACCTCCCTGGGCAGCATGTTCCAATGCCTGGCCACTCTTGCAGGGAAGAAATCCTTCCTAATATCCAATCTAAACCACCCCTGCCCTAATTTCAGACCATTTCCTCCTGTTCTATCACCTGGTACTAGGGAAAAGAGACCAATCCCCACTGCACTCCAACCTCCTTTAATTTTTCTTGACTTCAACAGTTTCTGATGAGGTTCTTAACAATTATTTCATTGGCTACCCAAGTACCTGCTGTATCTAATGCTGAATAAATGCAGAATATGGATGAATGCTGTAGCTAACATGATAAAAGAGTGTGACACCTGAAAAGAATTTGAAAGAAACCAGACAAAAATTTAAAAAAAAAAAGGAAAAAAGGAAAAAAGGAAAAAAGACAGAGTCCATCCCTTTGATGTGTATTTTCTTTAATAAAGCTTCCTGTTTAATCCTACAGAATACTATTGTATTTTAGCTGAATTAAAAAAGGAATGAGATCAAAATATTTGTTAATCCTCTATTGTTCATTTGCTTTGCTGTGCATGCCACCCAGAGTCTAGGCCTATTGAACAGCAGACTGAATTATCGATTGGTTCGCTTCTGCATTTAAGAATAACAAAACCACCCATTTGGAGTTCTTTAGCAAAATATCCAACTATTACTGACTGTCTAAAAGGCAAGAAAAAAGAGAGAAAAGGAAAAACTCATCTAGACCATAGAAACAAAGACACTTTTCTATCTTTAATAATGTTTCATATAATAAGTAAAAATCCAAAATTGTCAAGCTAAGACTAGGAAGCCCAGAGAAGAAAAAATACCTTTCAGGATAGGAAGGAGGGAAAAGAAGTAAAAACCAGACATTCCTTAAGGAACTATTTCCCCAGCTGACAATTACTTTCACATAGGATTATTCACAGGAGACATAGGATGCCCATTCCAATATTTACATCATTTTTCATTACTGGTTTAAAGGATCATAGACACATAGAACTATTTGGGTTGGAAAAGACCTCCAAGATCACTGAGTCCAACCATCAACCCAACATGACCATGGTCATTATACCATGTCCTACAGTGTCATATCCATATGTTTCTTGAACACCTCCAGGGATGGTGACTCCACCAACCTGTTCCAATGCCTGACTGCTCCTGCAGGAAAGATATTTTTCTTAATATCCAAACTAAATCTCCCTTGGCACAATTTCCCTTGGTCACTTATATCCTTTTGAACTTATTTCTTTAAATTATCTTCTACATATCTCCTTTCAAGAAGTAGAGAGCAATGAGATCTCCCCTCAGAATCCTCTTCTCCAGACTAAACAATCTCACTTTCCTCAGCTGCTCCTCGGAAGACCTGTTCTCCAGACCCTTCAAATACTTTGCTGCCCATCTCTGGAAATGCTGCAGCACTTCAATGCCATTATTTGAGTGAGAGGCCCAAAACTGAATCCAGTACTGGATCAGTTGTGGCCATACCAGTGCTGAGTACATGGGCACAATTGCTTCCATAATATTTCTGGCCACATTGTTCCTGATCCATGCCAGCATGCTGTTGGCCTTCTTGGCCACCCAAGCACACTGTTGTCTAAAATCTTCATTGTACAAACAGTGCACTATCATTACACCATGATGGACTTTATTTGAGGGCTGTCTTTATGTTTAATATGTGCAAAAGATTTCAGTATTTGTCTGCCCCAGAGTTAAGAGAGAATTGATGGTTTCAAATCCTATAATTTTAAAATGATGCCCTCTTTATTATATTTTTTTTCTTAATATTTAAGCAGGTTGAATAATCTAATGAAAAGAATAACCCTCTAATTTCACTCCAATGAGGATTTTGTAATGTCAAACACTGCAGAGGTTTTAAAACGGTGTCAAGAAAGACACAGACATTAAAACTAGGACATGGACATTAAACACAGCAGTGATGAAGCTGCAAAGGCCACTTCACTTTGGTTAACTAAATGATGGACAAGTCACAACAAGATCTTTAGTGAAACACCGTTCCAAAGTCAGTGGGACCTGTGTTAACAGATCTTAAAAGTACTTGTGCTGGTTTGAGC
>VWYK01039615.1:8742-30324 GCA_013399775.1 Semnornis frantzii | reverse complement strand
GAAAGGAGGCAGACGATCTCTGACCTGTTCCTGGCTCTCTGGACGATTTGTGTTCTCTCCAGGGCTTCCGTCTGGGCAGAAGGCTTCCAGGTGCAGGCAGATGTCTTGCAGTGTGCAGTCTGGGCACGGTGTCACACCAGCTATGCAGGCCGAATGCGTGGAGGTATCAGAGCCTCAGCTCAGGATCAAGGAAGCAGCAGGGACAGACACACCTTGTAATGGCAAAGGTGTCTGTGCTCCCTGCTCATCTCCTTTTATCCAATACAGCCTGAGACTAATGGGCCTTTGGACACAGGATAGCCAATGAAATGGCAGTTAGCCAAGATTTGGCCATATTGGGTGAAGCCATAGGTTTGCTTTACCCTTCTTTGGGCAGAACACAGCCTTGCACAAGGCAACCCTGTGCACCTTGTTTACCGCAGTTGTTGGGCAGGCCAGAGACCCCAGACTTAGTTGTTCCAGGCTCTTTGTCCTTTCTCCCGCAGTTGCTCTCCCCGAAACAGCAGGAGGGAGAGCAGAAAAACATGCCTGGGCAAGCCAGGAGAGGAACAAGCCCAATTTGGCCTGCCTAGGCCTACCACGACATTACCACAAGAAAAATAACCACACATACATACATAAACACAAAACCCCAATAATCAATCCTGAAGAGCTCAACCTAACTGGAACTGAGAAACCCTTTAAAACAATCACACAGAAGACTGTTTTACCTTCTGACATTTCTAAAATGAAAGAGGTTCTGCAGTTCTGCCTAGAAGTAGAACTGGTGTGTGCATCTGGCAAAGGGGAAGTACACATAAACTCAGAAAGAGGTGTCATTTAATTGAGGAAGAAAGTCTTTCATCGCAGATGAGCTCTTTGAATTGCACTACTATGAAACATTCATGTTGCTGAAGACCAGACTGAGGGAGCCTGCTTCCCCATCCAAGGAACAGAAACTGTCAGTGAGTACAGCTGCTTGCTCTAATTTGCTTCTAATCAATCTAATCAATAACTCAAAGGTGCCACACCACAAAATACACACCAAGGACAACTATGAGGAAAGAGAAGCCATTTATATGCATATCTTTCATGGTTTTGTAATGCCTCAGAAGGCAATCTTGGGGGTCGTGGCACTCATTATGAGATGCTGGGGAAAGCCATTTCTTTTAATGCCGTGCTTGTGGGAAGCAAGGAGGACCTACATAATGTGACAAGACAGCATAGTGTACTGCTTTATGAAAGTTCTGTGAGCCATCACAGGTTCCAGCAGAACAGAATCTGAGAACTTCTATTTTCTAGTAAAATTTTACAATCATTGCTTTGTTAAAAAAAAAAAAAAAAAAAGAGAGAGAGAGGAAAAAAGGGGAAAAAAGCAAAATTAAAATGCTATCAAATATTAAAACAAGCTTTCACATCCCAATGCTGAGGAACATACAGTACTACCTTTCCCAATCTGTACTCCTGGTTCCCTCCTGCTCTACGGTTAGCACCAAGTAGCTTTCAGTGGTGCTTTCTTCTATGTCTGTACCAGCTTTACCTTTCATTTTTTAAGAAAAAATGAAATTAAGAAAGGTTTTGTGTTAATATTCATGATGTTAATAATTAATGTTAATAAAAAATGGAAAATTAAAAGCAGCATGCTCATAGTTTAAGCACCAAAGACTGCTTCAACTCTTCTAACCTGAAGGAACAATCAGCCACATCCTTCCTGATGCACATTTTGCCTACCATTTCTCTTTTGGGTGTTATAACTTGAAGCCTGGCAGCTGTCAAGCCACACACATCACCTCTGATGGACTCAACAGTTTATGCTGGCTATTTTATAACCTAGTGAAGATAATTTTCCATTTGGAAAAGCTACCTGTATTAAATTACATGCACAGCCCTACTGACACTGACATGAGTCTGTTGCTACATTGCTGGTTAAGCAATACAAACAACTTTGCAGAGCTCTCCTGCATTTTTTCCACCCTTTATCACTGTAGCTTTATTACTCAACTCTCAATGTATAATTAAAACTCTAAAACAAATACCAATTCACTTATATGTCTTCTGTAATGTTCTTTGAGTTCTCTTTGTGATACCCACTGTACTTGTCTTTTCTCACCCCTGTTCACCTGTTTTCTTCCCAGTGGAACAAGTGATTTTCTGCAGTTTTCTCAGGTTGGTGAAAGAGTATGTTGTGAAGCATGTGAGCACTGACAGTGTGAAAACCTGTCAATATCCCAGAAGTTAATCAGCTGGATGGTAAGCAGGATCACAGCTGTCTATAGATTGAAGTATCAACTACAAATCCTTTGGCATGGTTGCATAAGAAGATGATCCAAATCAAGTTATTTCTAGCCTGCTCCCAAGGAATTTTCTGTTGACCTTTGAAGATGAGCCAGCTGAGATTCTTTCTGCAACACACAGTGAGCCATAGGCACTCCCAGTCATGTCCTCAAGACCTTATATCTGCTCTTAGCAGCCTGGTGCTATTTAAATGATAAAAAAGGAGACCCCATAAGATGTCAGAAATATTTCTGTTATTCAGCTATCAAGAAAAGGATCTGGGGTCCTCATGGATACCAAGTTGAACAAAGCCAGCAATGTGCCCTTGCAGCAAAAAAGGCCACAAGTCTCTCGGATTACAGTAGGGCAGAGCATTTCCAAGAGGTTGAGAGAGGTGATCCTTCCCCTCTACCTGACCACATCTGGAGTACTGTGTTCAGTTCTGGGATCCTTAGCACAAGAGAGACATAGACATCCTGGAGCAGTACAGGAAAGGGTCATGAAGATGATTAGTGGATTGGAGCATTTTTCAGGTAAAGAGAGGCTGAAATAACTAAGACTGCTCAGCCAGGAGAAGAGAAGGCTCAGGGGGAGCTTTTCAAGATCCATAAATATCTGATTGGAGGAGTACAGAGACAATGGTCACAAATCAAAACACAGGGAGTTCCAGTTAACTTGAAGAACCATTTTCATTATGAGTATGCTTGAACACTAGCACATATATGCAGAAAAGTTGCAGTTTTACATTCTTAGAGATATCCAAAAGTGATGGGACACAGACATCTCTGGTTGTTCAGACCTCTTACCTTGTTCAACCCCTTGTCTAGATGACCCTGCTTTGAGCAAGGGGTTGAACAAGGGGACCTTCAGAGTTGCTTTCCAACCTCAATGACTTTCTTCTTCTATTTGATAAAGGCAGAGAGCAGCAAATCTGGCTGCCTGAAATTCAATAGTTAGCAAGGTCACAATTAGCAGCTACTGAATACAAGAGTCTTACATAATTTGTATATCAATATATCTGATTGAAATGTGCAAACCAAGGAGAGAAGTGAAAAATACTTAGCTACTTGGAACTTCCCTCAACATTGTATACCAGAGTATATCACCTGCAGTATTCCTCAGTAGGATCCAGCCGTTGGATTTCTCTAAAGGAAATACTGTAACTAGCAAGGTTAGGAAAGCAGAAGGATGTTTTACTTGCTTATTAAATAAAAAAGCAAGTAAACCATGAGGGGTTTTCAGCCCTTTGAAGCTCACTTGATGTAGCATGCTCTGAAAACAGGGCTGCAGCTGATTCTCCACCACTCTCCATTTCAGTAAATCAACAAGTGCCACCACTGCTCAGGCATTACAGCTCACTTGTTTCCACTATCAAATCACTCCAGTGGTTCTTGGGATGGTTCTGCCCTGGGACACTTAACACTTCCCAAGTGGTTTAGGAACAAGCAGAGATTGGGGCCTGTTCCCCTTATGGTGTGAAAACAGCCATCCTGTCCTGAAAAGTAAAAGCTCTTCACAGCATGAGCACAAGCCATTCCTTGCTAATTAGCCACAGTGCCAACAGATGTTTGGGCAAATATCACTGATATCAACACAGCAACACTACAGAGCCACAAGTTCTGTCAGCAAAGTCCAACCAGCTCTACAAACATAAGGGGCCACAAGGATGATGGAAGGGCTGGAGCACTTCTGCTAGGTAGGCTGAAGGAACTGGGGTTGTTCAGCAAGGAGAAGACTCTGGGGGCACCTTATACCTGAAAGGAGCCTACAAGACAGCTGGAGAGGGATTTTTCATAAGGGTGTCTAGCAACAGGACTAGAGGGAATGGTTTGAAGCTGAGGGAGAGCAGGTTTATACTGGATCTTAGGAAGAAATTCTTCAGGACAAGGGTGGTGAGATTCTGGAATAGTTGCCCAGAGTGGTTGTGGATGCTCCCTCCCTGGAGGTGTTCAAGGCCAGACTGGACGAAGCCTTGGGCAACTAAGTCCAGTTGAGAGGCATCTCTGGCCATGGCAGGGGGAGTTGAAGCAGGTGATCTCTGAGCCATTCTACTACTTCCAGGATCCATTATCTTTTCCTGAGAAGTAAAAGAACAAGCTGGTTTCTCAGAAATCATAGATTCAGAAGTAAGAAAAAAATTACTTCCTCCCTTATGAATTTGGTATCCATTCCCAGAACAGATGGAAAGGATTTCCTCTGCTGTTTCTTACCTGTTCTAAACTATTAAATAACTTCATTTTCTCAATAGTGAAGGTGAAGAGGAGCAATGGTTAACTTTTTTATGACTATGGCAATTTTATTTAAATTTCATTTTCACTTCTAGGCATTTGAAGGACCCTGCTGTTCTCAGACCTGTCTCAGATCTTACTTACACCACATGAAAAAGGTATTACAACATTTCAAAACACTGGAAATGAGGAAGACAGAGGTGTAAATGACTGGGATACTGTGTTTGATGAAAGCAAGGACACGTTTCTTAGAGGAATGTAATATCTATGAAGTCCTGTAAGAGACAATGTGTGAAAGAGGCCAAAACAGAGTCATCTCAAGTCCAGTTTTGGACTATTTCTAGAGGGCACCACACTGCATCTCACATTGCACAAGTCAGAAGAGCTGTCAAGGACTTTTACACATATTCTGCCTGATTCACAGGGATCATTAATTATAGCTGCAGAGTACATCTGTGTCAATTCACTTGAATTTCTTGGGCACATTCTTAATGTGTTCTGCAATCCTGACCTCTACAGTTGTACTGCTTCTGAAGAACTCTCAGGTCACACAGAAAAAATGCTAATGAGCATTATTCTCCTTTTACCTGCAAGGACATTTTAGACTGCTGGCCCACACTTCACAGGGACAGTTTTAATGCAAGGGCAGCAAGAGTACCTGAGAAAGAAAGGGTGGCAAAACTGCTACTTCTAAGATAGTTACCAGGTTTTGGTCTTCACCTGAGCACAGTAACTAATGGCATAAGCTATCACTCCAGGCTTGGTATAAACACCATGTGACAAAGGTAAACCTCCTTTCTACAGCTCTGCAGACAGACCACCTTCTGTGAAGTGACTTTTCCAGCATGGGAAAGCACCTGCCTGCTGCTAGCCAAGAGCTTCTAACTGTTGCAGACTGGTTGGGTAGTAAACAGAGTTGCTACAGGACTGCTATAACAGAAGCACAGACAACAAGAAAATTACTCTGCTGTCACAAAGGTGGTTAATATGAGGAAGGTTACTAATGGTTTGTACTGTTAAAATTACTGGATGCTACAAAACTGTTAGCAGGAAACTTTCTTACTGCCACTTCCCACTGAGTTTTGACATTAGATATTCTCATCAGACTTCAAAGCACCGTACTGAGCACTGTAGAAGGCTAGCTTGAGAGAGGTAATGGAAGAGGTTAGAAGAACCACAGTGCCAGGAGTTCAGAAAGGTTGTGATTTACAGCCATAGGCATGCTGACAACAGGAACATTCATAGCTACAGACAGAAGAGCACCTCCTGAGATGAGTTCTGACTTGGAGCATTTTGGGATTGCTGTCTACTCAAGGCACCCCCCTGAGCTTGCAGAACCTTTCACTAAACACTTGCCTAGGAAAGAGAATCAGTACAAGTCTGCTTTAAGAAGTCCTAGAGTGACTGGGGGACATGGATTTTAGAGAGCTGAAGGCCAGATCAGCACCTAGCTAAGTGGGCTCTTAACACAGAAATGTACTGACTTCTGCAACACAAGGAAGAGTTTTCTGACAGCAAGAGACCTGCACTTCAATATGGAGTACCAAATAATCTCAGTTACATGAAACAGCTTCTATGAAATTAAGAGGTTTGTAAAAGAGAGAAATTCTTATTGCAAATCCAGCAGCAGTTCATGGGTGTCCCAGGTTGGGAACTACAGGGTTAAAAAAGTCCTTTTGGGACTTGAAGATTGTTATTCAATCCCACAATTCTGCTATCTCTTCATAAGCTCAGGGCAAGGCCAGCTTGTTCTCTTTTCCTCCCCCTCCAGCCTTCTGACGGGCAGGAGCTGCGTTATCAGGACAAGCATGTAAGGATAGGCCTGGTTGGGGCCTGCAGAGGCTGTGCTTAGGCCTCTTGGATGGCAGAGGCATGAGGGGGGGGAGGATTGGAGCACTGGGGATGATAGATTTAGTTTTGGGTTGGGGGAAAATTCAGGGGGCTCGCTTATGGATTCTGTATCTGCCTTGTGATTTCTATCTGTAACTCTCTCTCCAAATATAATTCTGTTTTTTTTCTCCAATTCATTTGAGAGCTTCACTCTGTCGGCTCTCTAAACCCAAGACAATGGGAAATCCATGTTCTTAGATAAGACATTTTACTTGTGTGATAAGAAAAATATTGCCCCATATACACACCTACTTGAGTGTAAGCTCATGCAAAGTGTTTCTCATAACTGAGACATTCATGCTCTCATTCATATTTTATATCCTCAATTTTAATAAGCTGTTTATTACAAAGTTATTTTCACATAGTCCTTTTTCTGAATCTTTTATAAGGCCTGCCTGGATATTATGACAGCACTGCTTCAAAACAGGAAGAGGGGACCATAAAGACATTGAATGACAAATGCAATGAAATTCTATGATTCTATGAAATTTCAGGATATTATTTATTATTTTTAATAATAAAGACTCAATAAGATAGCAAGATGGAAGCTGTTCACATTAAAGCATTTTTATTGTAGAGTCATAAGGCTGTGCAAAGCTAGAACATCATTTGCTTAAGGAGGCTAAATTGCTTCTCTAACAGCTAAGTTGCTCTCTATGTCCTCACACTGATAATACAATGCAAATAAAGCACAGAAGTTATCTCCATGGCACTTCTTAAAGCTCTTTCAGTCAGGTGACACTGTTATTTTTTTTTACCCTTTATTATTATTTTTGGATAATGGTAAAAACTCACTCAAGTGGAAAGACAAATAAGATTACTTTTCCCTGAATTTTCCTACCACTCTGAAAGAGGACTGAAGAGTTTGCATCATCTCTAATTGCTACATTGAGTCTAGCAGTGGTGTGGCAGGAAGGCAGTAAGCACATTATTTCTCCTTCCATTAAGTTCTGTTTCTGCATAGCCTTAAATACCTGTGGGAACTGGAATACAGGATCCATGGTGCAGGTTACTCTCATAACTCAAAGTCATTCAAGATTTGTATGACTCCACCTGGTTAAGTGGGTTAGCAACACACAGGATGAGCTAGATTATTCATATCACCACAAGTTTTGAAAGCAAGGTGGCACATCTTACGAGACATGCAGATTTTTAAGTCACAGCATCACAACTCAATTTATTGATTGTTGAGAGGCAACAGTCAATAAAAATTACTGTTTGACCACAGCTATTTCTTTTCACAAAGGCACTGTAGAGAGCCCTGGTTGTCCCCTCACTCAGAACCTGCCCCAACTCCTGCTTTTATAGCTCTGTGAAGCAACTGCCTGACAGCTGGCAGCAGTAAAGCTTGCCTCTCCGGGGGTCAATTACACTGAGCATTGCCAGTACATGACCACCATACAGTTGCCTGAGGCATGACCGGGGAGTAATCAGGACAAAGATAGGTGACCTCCTCAGAACCTGAAACTGCACAGGATGGTAGCAGCCACACACCAATATTTAAAACTAGAGATGAAATCCTGCCTGGATGCCCCTGGAGCAGGACAGAACACATCAGTCCACTGCTTTACTGGCTGTGTGACTTACATGGAACAACACAGAAAACAGTGTGTTTGCAAGAACTGCAAGAGGACAGTAGTAGCCTTCCAGTATCTGAAGGGGCCTACAGGAAGGCTGAGGAGGGACTATTGACAAGGTCTTGCAATGATAGGACAAGGGGTAATGGGTTTGAACTGGCAGAGGGGAGATTGAAACCGGATGTTAGGAGGAAGTTGTTTGCAGTGAGGGTGGTGAGACACTGGCACAGGTTGCCCAGGGAGGTTGTGGCTGCTGAGGCCTTGAGTGCCCTGTTCTCGTGGGAGGTGTCCCTGCCCATGGCAGGGGGTTGGAACTGGATGATCCTTGAGGTCCCTTCCAACCTTACCATTCTGTGATTCTGTGACACAAGGGCACTCACGTCTACTTTGTTAGGGTAAATCCAGTCCACTTCTAATTTAGCCCACTTCCAGCGGGGTTTGACAACCAGGTGACATAGAAAGTTTATACACACAAGGTTTGTTAGTGCAAAAAAGATTTGAAGCTGAATCAAATGAACTTGTGGTCCACACTAGGCTACTGCCTTTGCAATACATTTCACTGCTTTTCAATAACCTCCTGCAGAGGACAACTGCATGACTGCTCACTGTGGTTTACATCACAAAAGTTCAATTATGGTTTTGGTCCAAGGTCAGATTAGGCAATTTCACTTCTCTGTACACAGAGAAAGGTATTAATTATTGAAAAACACCAAGCTGCATATTGTTTTTTAAAATTCACATATCGGCCTAAAATTAGAAAGTCCTCAAATTCTTTGGGAAAGATGTTTAATCATTTTGATATATTTTTTGTGAGATGCTATCCACTGCTTCCCACAGTCTCTTGCTACCAATCATAACTGCAGGCTTGTACAAGTGAGTATCTCAGACTATGATTGTTTATACTATTCTTTTACTGTGGGTAATTCAGTGAGGTACAGAATAGATCCAGCATATCAGAGCTCTTACCATACAGAAGTGTTAATGGCATGGCAATTTACAGCTTTTCTTTTCTGCCAGATGGATGATCATCTTGGTGTAACAGTTCCCAGCAACTCTGCAAGTCAGCAATAGACTGTACAAGATTTAGTGGATGCTGTTTAGCTTGCTTACACAACATTTGCTTACATGCAAATACTTGCTTACTACTGAAGGATTCACTCTGATGGGATGTGAAAAACCATATTCTGCTTTGCCTTAAATTTTCAAGACTGCCAGGACTAAAAAGCTATAAAATTTCCATTTTTCTTCTGTAAGCTGTATTCTGACATCTGGCATTCTAGAACAAGTAATAAATGCCCAGATACTGTAATTGTTATTTTACTGACAACTAATTAGCTCTCTAATAAGGGGGGGGGGAAACAAACTAAGAGTCACTCCTGAAGCACACCTGGTGAAAGTAAACAGTCTGTCAGGGAAATGAAAGCAAGGCATCATTCATCAAATTCAACAAAATAAAAAGGCTCTGTAAGTTCTTCAGAAGTGCTGTCTCTGAAGGTCAGAAATGTATTGCAACAGCAAGGATCTGTAAGTAAATATTGCTAGTTTTTCAAAGCAGACTTCCATCAATGTTGACAGAAATACCTCAATCTGGGGTTGTTCAGCCTGGAAAAGAGAAGGCTCTTGGGAAACCTTATTCAGCCTTTCAATGCTTAAAAGGGATTTGTAAGGAAGTTGAGGTCAAACTTTCTAGTAGTTTGTTTTGTTAGGAGAAGAGGTAATGGTTTTTAAGTAAAAGAGGGCAGATTTAGACTAGATATAACAAAGACATTTTTTATAATGAGGGTGGTGAAGCACTGGAACAAGTTACCCTGAGAGGTGGCAGATGCCTTGTCCCTGGAAAAATTCAAGGTCTCACTGGATGGGGCTCTAAGCAACCTCATTTAGCTGAAGATTTCCCTGCTTATTAGGAAGGAGGTGGCTAAGATAACCGTTAGAGGCCCCTTCCAACCCAAACTATTTGATGATTCTTTATGCATCACAGACACTAACAAGTCTGGATTGTGTATGAACACTGAAACAGACTCACATGGGCATACACTGTGTTCATTTAGCTTGCATTTCCTGGGTGTGTTAAGTGTTTGTGTCTCCAAATAGCCCAGAGAATCCATTTTCAAGCCACAATATTAACCAAGTATGAGTTAAAAAAACATACAAACTCAAGAGGCACACAGATTTCTACTTCATCAGCCAGGTGGGTTCTGTGTGTTTTTAAAATCCCTTATTACTCCCTCACGTCTTTTAATGTTCATCTCTCCTACTACAGACACACATGAAAAGTCATGATCAAAGCTACACAGCTCAGCTCTCAGAAATCAGGAAATATCAGCTTTCAGGTTACATGAGCACTCTTATTTCTGTCCTCTACTCATACCAGAGACTTTAGCTTTGTGTTCATGTGGTGACTGCTCAAACACAAATTATTCTACCTTGTGGAAGACCACAAACTGTTGGAAGGCAGGAGGGTATAAGGAGGAAATACGCCTGTCCTGTAGTCACACTTCTCCCTAAGCACTATTTTGGGATAAAAGAAGGATTCTAAGCTAGATGCCCTTTCAGCCTGATGTAACACACTCATAACCACAGCCACTTCACTGCTTTAAAGATGCATATGGAACATAGCTGAAAACCAAATGTTTGAGAGAATCCATGAAAATTCTCACAACACATGGAAACTGCATATACAAAGTATCTTTCATAAGGAATGAAAATTACTGATAACTATTTTCTATGTAAGCAATGGCAGTGCATTTCTAGTTGAAAAAATTCATTTTTAAATAAAGCAGTAAGAGAAGAAAATGACAGCTTCTATAAAAGCATACTCTTGATTCACAGAGTTACTCAGCTCCTCTAAACAAATACTCCCTTTACACAGAGAAATGTGTGATGCAGCCAGTAGAGAGACTTGTAGCAATTAAGCATTGCATATAGTCCTAACAAAGGAGACCAAATACATGTTTTGGTGCAAATATACAGCAGAGGTGCTGATGACTATGATTATAGCTGCTTGACACCTTTCATAACCATCAAGTGTTGCTGAACCACAATCACTGAAGCTGAAAAGTCAGTTATTTTGCATCAGACTGATTTTTGGTAGGCTTAATTGCTGTTGCCAAAATGTCAATGGTTTTCAATACAAGATCGGGGAAAATACTTGCCATTCAGTTAAAAGAATGAAGTAACTCTTGAGAAGAAGAAAAAGCCCCACAGTTCCTAGCTGGAAAGAACAACTTGAGAGCAACTTTGTGCCAGCACTCTGTCTGCATGAAGATCAACCTAAATTTGTTTACATTAGAACCTTCAAAGCATTTCAGTCTGCAACCACTCAACAGACCCTCTGAAAACTGATTTCAAGCAATTTTGCATTCTTCAACCTCGGGTTAAGAGACAGAGTCATCCAAACCAGTTAAGTGTGCCTATGTGGAGCCAGATGCACCAAGAGAAGAAAATTGTCTTTCTTGTATTCCTAAAGATTTCACTAATGGAAGAAGCATCAAAAATCTGAAAACACGAATAAAAAAATGCAAAAAGGCTAAGACTATGACAAAAAGTGATGGAAGGTCCCAGTTAAGATATGATAAAAGGAGAGCCTGAATTTGCAGTCTTCTGAATGGACATTCATCGGTACCTGGAACAGAAGACTGAAAACTTCTTTTGCACTCAGACAGTTGCTATGATATTCAAAGGTAAAATGAAGTCCTCTTTGTCCTCCAGGAATTAGTCCCTGCACAAGATTAGAAACCACTACATAGATCTGTAATCACCATAAGCAGTCAGGGACACCTCCACAGACTTCAGCTCTGATGACGAGCAATGTGGGAATCAATGCAGTAAAACACCATGAGTGGAAATGGCAGTTTGCAGGTGCATATGCACTGCAAGAAGAACTCCACCACTGTGGGATCACAGAGCACTCCCTCACAAGGCTTTACCTCACTCATCACCTTGAGAGAAGACTGCTCATGAATACTGCACAGGATGCTTCATCAGCCTGAGAACTGTGCTCAGGCAAAGCTGTGTCATGCTGGAACAGTGTAGATCTTCAATCTACACATCTCAGATCCACACATGAAAACGATATTAACAGGAGCAGGAAATTAGACTTGAATGATGTAGTGTCAGTGTTTCTCTTTGAAGCATTCACACACTAGTTTAAAACAGCCTTGTCAAAAAGAAAAACAGGAGAACAGTCTTGTACAGCTCTATGGCCAACATATTCTTTCAACCCGAGTATGGAACTGCTTATGCTTTTGTTAGAGAAAATTTATGCACCAAGATAAAATCTCCTGGAAGCCAACAGTCCTTGAATTACTTTTCTGAATGGACACCAGAGAACCTCAGCTTCAGAAACTGAAGCCCCTAAGAGCTTTTGCAAAATCTCAGACCCTAGGATCAGATAACCTATTTAAACCCAAAGAAGTCATAAGCACAGGAAAAAAAAGAAGCAATGGCATCTGCACAAGGAGAATATAGTCTTGACTAAAAATGGGACAAACAGCCAGTGTGAACCCTGCACTTTGCAGCTCTAAGTCTCTTCCCCATAACACAGCATCAGATCAAGAAACCTTACAGCACTACTTTATGTAGCGTGTGGAGGCCAAAGATAGATTCACAGTTATAATTTTTCTATTGATCTGATCTAGGCTACATCAGTTGACAGACATGCACTTCTAAACCAGAAAAAAAACCCTTGAAGCATTACGCCTTCGGAACAGTTATTTTCAGTACCAGTTTTATGACAATGCAAGAGTCCTTTCTGATGCAAAGGTAAGGAAATACACAGCATGACATAAGAATTAGATAGCTGCCCCACAGTGCATTTTACAGCAGTTTCCAGGCAGTAGCTCTAGAAGCCAAAGTCTCCTACCAAGATGTAGGTTCTGGTACCTGTTCCAGCAAGAGAGCAGGACATTTACCTGTAGCAACTGATCTATGAAGAATGTGCAAATTATAATAGATTCAAACCCTACAAAAGCTGTTAGGATATGTTAGGATACGTTTGGATATCACACATATAAATTACTAACTGATCTTACCATGTAGCTTCCTAAGTGCAAGTACTTACTCCAAATGTAATGTTTACAACATGGGTATATCATAGAATAGAATCATAGAACCGAGCAGGTTGGAAGAGACCTCCAAGATCATCCAGTTCAACCTATCACCCAGCCCTAGCCAATCAACCAGACCATGGCAATAAGTGCCCCATCCAGGTTTTTCTTGAACACCTCCTGTGGTTGTTTGAGTTAGATTCCTACCTCAGATATTAAAAAAAATTCAGAACAGAGAAACTTAGCAGTGGAAGCTCTGAGGTGAACATTCTAGGGATAGGCCATATAATGGCAACAATGGACAAGTTAATATAATTTCATTGGACCATCAGGAGCTTTATGTCTGGAAGCACAGCTTGTACCTTCCCTTTGCTGCTTCTGCTGCTTCCCCTGCACCTGCTGCTATCTTCCCCTGCCACTGTTTTGGTTCCTGCTGCATTTGCTGCTTTGCCGCTGCTTGACCCCCTCCCCATCTTCCTTCAGGTTATTATATTCCTGTAGTAATAATATTCTCCTTATACCGTTATATTTAAACTATAAGAAATACAATTTCTCATTTTTTTCCTGACTTCACAAAAAAAATCCATGCTGTGGTGAGTTTATTCTACCAGGGGAGGGATCCACCCTAACCCAGTACACTTTCAGGGACAGCGACTCCTCCACCTCCCTGGGCAGCCCATTCCAATGCCAATCACTCTCTCTGGCAAGAACTTCCTCCTGATATCCAGCCTAGACCTCCCCTAACACAGTTTGAGACTGTGTCCCCTTGTTCTGTTGCTGATTTCCTGGGAGAAGAGACCAATCCCCACTTGGCTACAACCTCTTTTCAGATAGTTGTAGACAGCAATGAGGTCACCCCTGAGCCTCCTCTTTTCCAGGGTGCACACCCCCAGCTCCCTCAGCCTCTCCTCACAGGGCTGTGCTCCAGGCCCCTCATCAGCTTCGTTGCCCTTCTGTAGACACGTTCCAATAGCTCAACATCTCCCTTGGACTGAAGGATGCAGAACTGGACACAGTACTCAAGGTGTGGCCTGACCAGTGCTGAGTACAGGGGCAGAATAACCTCCCTTGTACTGCTGGCTACACTGTTCCTGTCTAGTAGAATGCAGGACTGCTCACATCCAGTTTGAAGGAGATACAAGAATAAGTTGTGCCTGTATAGAAAATGTGTTATCTTAGTCTGACATGCTGATTGAACAACGAGGTTAAAACGTGCATAGAGCTAAGGAAGATTATGTTATCTGTAGTTTGGTTAATTAGTTTCTCCTGGTATGTGGGGTGCCTAGTTCAAGATTCACTTGAGCTTCCCAGTGGACTTCCCTTGTGAAGGTCTAGACTCTTAAGAAGTAGAAAAACAAAACTGCAAACACAAATCACTGCCTACCCAAATTCACACAATGAGGTTGTAGAGTATTCAGAGACTGCAGATAGTTCTGCTAAAGGACCCCTGTGATCATGCTGCCTGGTGCTGCATGTACACATACTTACAATGTACTTTTTCACCCACCTTTCTCACCTTTTAAAAACTTGATTCTGCCAGTGTCTACCCTTTTTCCTACTAAGCACTTCCACTGCTGAATGACCTACAAAGCCAGAATTTTTCTGATTAGTAAATCGCTCAAGCTTCCCATTCCACCTCTGGAACACCTGCTGTTGTCCCACTAAGTCGTTATACTCAGTTATTGAGCCACCTATCCATCTTCCTTTCAGCAGCTTCATCTCCTGTAACATTACAACAGAGCTCATCATTCAGGCTTGAGAATAGGCTGGGCTCTGCCTTCCATGTACTTCTACATTATTCTTAGAATTAAAACATCACAACTGGACACTGTATCCTAGTAGGACACTTAAGCAACCTGACCTGTCTACGTTACAACAGCCCCTGCTATTCAATACAGCTTTTATAACAAGGGACTACACTCGTCCATTAGCTTTGTGATCAGAGTACATGTAATGTGGCTACCTACACCAACTCCCCACTCATTTTTTTTCTTTGACAGCCTGCTCTCCAAGGGAAAAGAGGCCATAACTGCAGGACAAAGGGATTTGTCACATATTGCACTACATTTGGCTACAACAAACCAGATTTTGTCAGCAACATTTAGGTAGATAATTTACGCCACACTGGTACCATTGGCCTGTCCTGCTAATTGTTTGCTTCCACATCAACTGCAACAACACTGAAAGTCTGAACAATGTTGCACAACCAGCTAAACCAAATGACACCAATAAAGGCCCTTTTCATTATTGTCTCCCTACTGCTTACAAGCATCTGTCAATGAACCAGCCTGACTTCAGTATGCAGCATATGGAATTAAAAGGCATATGTTTAATTAAGACATCATGTGATCCTAAGCCCTGTGTTTTGGGAAAAAAAAAAAAAAAAAAGATACTGCATTCCCTGTGGAAGTGGTTAACTACTAAACTTGCACCCTTGCCAATGGGAAAGTGAAAAGAAAGCAGAAAGTACCAGGTTAGTTTGCCAAGCAGGGCATCAAGATGACTACTATTAACTATACTATGCAGAAACCTAAATTAAATGTTCTATTGTTTTGGTAGAATTGGCAAGAGGCTAATGGGTCTGTAGCAAATTGCACTGAATTATCCCAAACCATCATTTTTTAGCAGTAAAAAACTTTCTTCATGAGACAGACTTGGAATGAGTCAATATGATATGGGTCTGGATATGGCTTAATGTGACATCGAAAAGGGCAGCATATATTTGCGAAGAGCAAATTTAGAAGCAGATTACTTAAGATAAGGGTTGCAGGTGACATTAATCACAACCAAGCTGTCTTTTGCTTGTTTTTGATAAGCCAATATATGACAAGAATTCTCTACATGCATCTAACATCTATAAACCAATGGACACAAGCATCTTCCCTGAGGAAAAGGACCTTGGGGTCTGGGAAGATGAAAAGCTCAACATGAGCCTGCAGTGTGAGTGCAGCCCAGACAGCAACCAAGTCCTGGGTTGCATCAAGAGCANTTTGAGGAGACCTTAGAGCAGCCTTCCAGTATCTGAAGGGAGCCTACAGGAAGGCTGAGGAGGGACTGTTTACAAGGTCTTGCAATGACAGGAGAAGGGGCAATGGGTTTAAACTGGCAGAGGGGAGATTGAAAGTGGATGTTAGGAGGAAGTTGTTTGCAGTGAGGGTGGTGAGACACTGGCACAGGTTGCCCAGGGAGGTTGTGGCTGCTCCCTCCCTGGAGGTGTTCAAGGCCAGGTTGGATGAGGCCTTGAGTGACCTGTACTAGTGGGAGGTGTCCCTGCCTATGGCAGGGAGTTGGAACAAGATGATCCTTGAGTTCCCTTCCAACCTTGCCATTCTATGATGATCTTGGCATTGAAATTTAACCAGTGCTTGACAGTGGGTTGAATTTCAGTACTTCATAGATTCGATATGCTCATAACAGATTGTCACATCCCTGGCATTTCTCCAGACAGTGTTTATACTTAACAGAAGAAACAAAAAAATTAGAACACATAACAAACATTTCCTTATAGGCCATTTGGGATTATTCCACATTTGGTACTCTTTTTTGAATAACCTTATGAATTCATCTCCAGGTTCTGAGCTGTTATATTTAGAACAGGAACATGTACTGCAAGATAAAAATCTACATAACCTACACAAAACAAACATTAAAATCTGTACATACAAAATGATAGTCAAGGAAAATATAACATCTGCGCCAATGCTCAAACCTCAGCTGGGCACAGTCCTAGACAATCTGTTCTAGCTGAGACGGTTTGACCAGGTGGGTTGGACTAAATGATCTTGAAAAGACTCTTCCAAGCTAAATAATTCCAGGGTTTGGTGATTTTGCCACGACAACAGGTAAGTAATCTCAATTTTGCAATTCACTGCACCCAGTAGAACCTGCAGAGAAGGTGACTGGAGGTTACGCACATAAGCTTGTTTGGGGGATCAAACACTTCTGTAAAAGACCTCCCTCTAAGCACAGTCCAATGTCATCAGGCCTAGTGCAATGCAGGTGCTCTGTCAGTACAGGTGACAAGATAGGGATTACACTGACAGCTTGTCTCACATACATGGCACACTGAAAAAAATTCACATTTCCTCAGGGCCATCGTTTATCATTGTTTGGCACATTATGAAATGGAACAAAACCTCAAATTCCCCCTGGGGGAATATGTGAGTTTTTCAGTCAGTGATTAAGAAGTAGCATTTTTGTCTGTGGAATTTAGAGGCTTCTCTTGCCAGTCTGGTGGGCAGGATTTCCACTGTGTTTCATGCAGAGCTATTGGGGAACAGGGTGAGGTCTGCACAGTCTGATGTGTTCCAGGCTCTTCGGGTCTGAAGGTTTCTTGAATAGCTCATGTTCTGACACAGGTTTTGTATTTCTTTTGGTTTTGTTTGTTGGTTTGTCTGTTT
Organism: Semnornis frantzii; assembly: GCA_013399775.1. Lineage (NCBI taxonomy): Eukaryota > Metazoa > Chordata > Aves > Piciformes > Ramphastidae > Semnornis > Semnornis frantzii. The sequence continues at coordinate 12,928 of VWYK01039615.1, read as the reverse complement.
GTTTTTAAATTTGGGTTTGTTTAGGTTTTTAAAAATCTTTTAACCCTGCTATAACCTTCTGCTATAAATATGCAGCAATCTAGTCCTGAAAGACTAAAATCACAGCAGATTGCAACAGCAGCCACTGAAATGCAGTAAGAACAGAGCACCCATTTCCCAGCAGCAACACAGCCCTCAAATGTACATCTCCACATACTTGGATTATGTTACATCATAGCTGTAGCTAATAATAAGCCATTAGAACAGGAGTCCCCCAAGTTTTATCCAAGGTTAACCACTTAATGTTGATTGCTGTATAACTCTGGGGCTCCGTAAGGTTAATGAAATCTCAGGGGAAGGGAAGATTATATTTTATTGGTTTTTTTTTTTTTTAAGGAGTCATGCCTTTAGCGCACCTTGTTAAGAAGGTTGATGGATTGATCTCTACGTCCGGGTTTCAGACCAAAATGGCTTATTAAGTAAGATCCTCCATTTTTCTGTGCTTAAGCTCATGTTTATACATGAGTGGTTTCTGTTCACAGTTAATACAATCAATTAGAACGTGCAAGTTTCTCACAGTGGACTCTTCTTTTTGGGCGGCACACAGAAGGACAGAAAGCCTTCTGCATCAGTTAAGTGCTGATCACCACTAGGATCTAAGGAATCAAATAAACACTTCACAGAGTGTGCAGATCCTGGTTGGGTGAAGGGCTGCAAATCGATTTCAGAATGCAGGGTGAGGCTGGGTAGAATTCAGTGTTTTCTTTTTTGTTGTTTGATTTGATTTGTTTCCAGGAGCTCCTTCCACTGAATTCAGAAAAAAATGCTGGAGCTGGGTTCTTATATCTTTGCTAAAAGAGCCAGATATTTGTGACCTCCCTCTGCTGTGCATTCTACGACAGCAGGGATAAAGCTTGGTGTCAAGTGCACTGCACCAGATTCTGTCAGACTTTCAACCTGCTCAATTAACTATATCAAATCAAACAATAATTTTCACTGGAGCACTGGGAGGAATTTCTTTTTTTTTACTGAAAGCTATTCCCTCAGCAAATCCTGACTTTCAGAGACCAGCTGTTTTAGCACTTGAGCAGTAAAAAAAAAAAAAAAAACCAAACCAACAAAAAACCCCCGAAAAGCAGCTTTGGATTTTATTTTTATTATAGTATGGGGGAGGTAGGGAAGAGAAGAGTGCTTTTTCCTCTAGTCCCTTTGCTCTTCGTAACAGTGCAGCTGGCTAGGCTGGTATTTCCAAACCAGAATCATTTTCAAAGAGGAACATGAAAAAATAAGGAACTGACAGCTAATTATCAGAGACTGAAAGCCAGGGGTAAGGGCCAGCGTGTCATGCACCCTCCCGAGTGTAGCCCTCGCTGACCACACAAGATTACACAAATGCCGATATTCTTTGGTGATAAAACCTCCTACAGTAATTTACAGGGCCTGCTACAGTTCCTCCCCCGTGGAAAGCAGGCTCGCAGGTGGCGGTGGGCTGGGGCCGGGCAGCGTGGCAGGAACCGCCGAGGCAGAGCGGCAGCGCTTGCGCTGTGTGCCGGCTCCCCGCCGAGGCCTCGGGTGGCACTGCACCCTGCGCCCCGCGCCACTGCACCCCTGCACCCGCGCCACTGCACACTGCACCCCGCGCCACTGAATCCTGCACCCCTGCACCCGCGCCACTGAATTCTGCGCCCCGCGCCACTGCCCCCTGTACCCCGCGGCACTGAATCCTGCACCCCTGCGCCCCGCGCCACTGCACCCCGCACCCCACGCCACTGCACCCTGTACCCCTCACTCCTGCACCCTGCACCCCACGCCACTGCACCCTGCATCCCGTGCCGAGCACTGCCGACCAGGAGCCCAGAATCATTGTTTGCCAAGGGCATTCGCAGTTCTTTCCGAACACCAGCCCGGAGACACCTGGAAGTGCAGAGGGCTGCGAATGGCTGTTTGCCTGCACCCAGCAACGGCAGGGAATTTGGGATGTAGGCAGCTGCACAGGGCAAGCCCAGTTCTCGTGGGCAATGCCAAGAGTTCTGAAAAAAGGATTCAGGGGAGAGAAAGCAGAAAACAGCTGAGACATGGGGCTAAGACACAGGGCAACAGTTAGGATATGAGTTAATCCATTTGATGGCATTTGGTGAAAGAGTGGATTTGCTGTGTACACATACACACAAAAAAAAAAGAGACTATGAAGAAGCTGTAATCACAGCAGAAGGGATGGCGAGCATCTGACTTGGGAAGAGTTGCAAGAGATTAGACAGTGGTGAGAGTCAGAGGTGAGAGAAGAAACACAACAAACTGCAGAACTACCAGATGAGAGAGATTAAATATGCACTCGCTGGTTTGTGTCACAAACCAGAAGTCGAACTCTCAGCTGGGGCTTCCTCCTGGTTCAGATTTCAGGGGAGCTTCCTTCTGTGCTCCATTGCTAGGTTAGCTGTGTTATTAGACCAGGGAACACTGCCAAATAATTATAAGATTACACTAAGACTAAGTCCTCATATCATGAACAGCGCACGCTGGCAAGTAACAAGCTGAAATAAAAAGAATCAACTCTAGCTGCTCACTGATATCACAAACGCACACCCACTAAGCGGCAAATTAATGCGCTTCTTCAAAGTGAAGAACCTGTAAGGTCCTTTAACAACTCCTCCACTTAACCACTGAAGTTTTTCCCTAAGTTTTCCTTACCCATAACTGAGCCACAAAATTGACTTTGTGTCTGCACAACAAAGATACTCCTTCCGAGACAATAGCAGAAGTAGTGTGAAAGGAGACCCTCCAATACCTCCCATTTTCATCCTGGTTCCCACTAGAATGTGAAAAAGACCTTCTGATGTTGCAGGAAGCCTGACTTGGTGGGAAATCAGAGCCTAGCAGTACTAACCAGCAAGTAAACCGAGTTGAAAAAGTAGTTTCAGGCTCAACAGATACAGCAGAAGCTTTTTAAAAGCAACACGTAACTGGAGCTTAATGAGACTTTGGTAAAGGCACAATACTTGAAATCAGTACAATTCACAGGAAGGCCTAAATATTCAACTGTCAGTTTGTCTGTTAACCCAGGACACAATTCTAAACTAAGGACACCATTCTCCGAGTGAAAAAGACTCCAGGCTCTTATGCACCATACTGAAGTCAGTTCATCAGTATTAATCAAGCGGAGAAATAAAGAGGAGGTAAAGCCATTAGTGTTAACAACACTATACCCCTATGGCTTCAAGCTGTTCCTTGAAGGTCTCCAAGTAATAACAAGGCTTCACCCAGCCTAGCTTCTAGATAATGGGATCACACTGCCAAGAAATTGATCAAGGAGCATGGTAAATTAATAATGTAACCATTAACAGCCGGTGACAATTCCAAAAATGTGTAGAAAAAGAACATTCTAAGAAATAAAATGAGAGAGTAGAGCTTTGACACTATTTGGCAAAGTGTTAGAACTATTAATAAAGCAATCAATAGCTCAGTGAAGCAGGAATAGAAAAAAAACAAACATTTGATAAAAAGCATGAGTCATCAAGAACAAAACAGAAGATGATGGACAAAGGAAACAGGGTGAACATAAAAGGGGTGTTTTCATAACATCTCTTAGGTGTATATATAGGCCACTAAATTCATCTCTTTGGAGGCATCCCTCACTCTCCTGCTGTTTCTGCAATTTACTCTTACCCTTGGTCTTATGAATCCCACTTAAGTTGGATGCCTGAGTCACCTAAGATAGGGCAAGCACCCAAAGACTAAATCCATAGTTCCTAAGCTTTTTGGTTCTGTCAGTGGATCACAATCAGTGTTCAGTGCTTCTTGCGGATACACTGCACAGCCTTATCAGGAAACTAGGAAATATCACAAAGCTTTACAATGCAGTTTGAGAATTACTGAAATAGGCTTTGCAAAGACATTTGATAGTTTTCCATATCTTACCTTATTTCACATTTTTAGCTCCCCTCTGAGCAAGAAATAGAAATTGATTTTGAAACTGGCTGTCACGGCGAGAGGTTTCAGGGGTGACTTACACGATACTGATGTGAATCAGTGTTTTGTACAGAATACAGTGCACCAGGTCTATAAAGACTATACAAAAAAGAGCTTTTAACAGAAAAGGGTAAAAGATACAATCTATAGTTAATAAAAGCTGACTAAAATAAACAGAACAAGATTAAATTGCAAATGTGACTATGCTGTAGAGCAAATGTTTACTGAAACCAAGAGATCT
>VWYK01039610.1:0-15964 GCA_013399775.1 Semnornis frantzii | reverse complement strand
CTCTAATGGTCATCTCAATGAAGCACATCACATCTGGTTTGCAGTAATAGCTTTATTTCCTTGGTAAAACTGTGGAAATTCTTCTCAGTGTGTGTTACACACAGCCCTGTAACACCATTTCAAGGTGTCTAATAGAACTTGATTTTAAAGATGCTCTATCAACCACATCAGGATATCCATACACTTGCTGTGACTGAAACTGTGCCTCTTATAAAACATTCATGAATGCAGGGGAAAGGGACCAACTGTCTAGTTTCAGCTAGATTTAATTCCTGTTGCATATGACCTTCTAAATAAATGTACCATTCAGATGTTGGTGTAAGGGCACCAATAGCAACAAATGGGACCGGTTCCTGGGGCATGTGTGAATTATGACAGGCTAGCCAGCAGGTTTAGACACACAGGAAAAGGGCTCTTCAGGTAAGGCTTAACTGAGTGTGAGAAGGGATAGAGAGAAGCCTGGCAGCACAGACTGGTGAGAAACACCTTGTTTCTGTAAGATTTCTGTTTCAGTCATTAGTCCTGGCTCTTTTTTTGAAGCTAAATGGTCTACAGTCTCTCGGAGCTGAAAATCTGTCCTGTAGAGTGAACCTTGTCGTCTAAATAAAATAAATTAAGTACTGTGCAGCCTAATGCATGTTCCTTAGGCATTTCACTGGTACTTCTCCTCAGTGGTCTATTATCTTCTGTTTATGGTCCTTCAGCCAATTTTTGTTCTGCCTGAAAATCAATTTGAATTCAGTAAAAGGCTAGCAGTACATTCATTTACATTCCTGACATCTACTGATTCTGTAATTCACTAATGAAAAAGCAGTTCACAGTTGCTTAATCTGCTAACTTTGTTCTCATTAGATCATCTTAACACTAAAGCATTTATGGAAGTGCAAATTAATGGATATATTGGATTTTGTTTCAAATCTTACACAATGACCTGGAAAACACAGTGCATTTCATTGAGTGGTGTCTCCCAAATGGAGGGAAAACTTCAAATGGCTATCTCATATTAGCACCAAGTAGCTGGATTTTCCAAAGGTCTAAAGTTATTGAGTGTTGACCTTTGGGGTTTGAGTCTGAATGTACTCTTAAAAACCTGGCCACGAGCTCCCCTGAAAGTCTAGCTTTTACTGTACAAGATGTTTGAATTAAGGTATTCACCTTTCCTTACCGAATGAGAATAAATGTTCTGTGGTTTTGAAGAGGGACCGAAGGGAAAGTTACTTCCAAAAATAGTCTGTGCTTGTGCAGCCTTTAAAAATGAAAAATGGATCTTTAAAGAGTAATGGTTAACAATGTGCCCTCATTACTCATGTTTAAATTGCTTTTCTTGGCACAAAATATTTCTGCACTGGAGCCTCTGTTCCATAGTTGGGAAGAATCCAGCATTTTAAATCTGTGATCAAACTCACAAAACTCTTCAAATTTACTCTATCTTTGGTAGTAAAATGAGCCCCTCAAAATGTGTTAATAAAAATCTTCAAAGGACACACTTTTGTGTCCTTAAGCCAGCCACAAAACTCTAATGAGAGTCTTCTGCCACAAATATTCAACAAGTGTTTGGAATACCCAAATGTAGCGTATGACAGTGTTGAAAAGCAGATTTCAGTCCTTGCAACTGAAGATCATATTCCTGAATGTTTTTCACGTTATTCATTAGCTTCTAATAACAAGTGTGATTCCACTGGGAGCAGAGCCTGATAACATGCTGTTTAGCTTTTTCCTCAGTAATAGTCAGTTCTATCTTGATCTTAGAAAAGAATGTGAAGCTATGTCCTAGTTCTTGACACAAGATGGGGAGCAGAGATGCCTACATACTACGCATACCACCATCAAGCAAGAAGGTGGGAGGAAGCACAAGTAACACAGGCAGAGGTTCTTACCTTACTGAGATATTTCCAGCAGTTTACTGCATGATAACAAAAAGATAGAATTAAAATCACCTTTTAGTGTGGAAAAAAGCCTGGGTGACTTGGCAGCTCAGGAAAGCTTGTGAAACAATCACAGATGATAGCAGTAAGTGTGCTCTCATGTTCTCACGACTGAGTTTAGTGACAAAAGGTGCACCTATATCGTGTGAGGCAGATAGTTGTCAGCAGAGATTCTCAGCTCCATGCTCAATGACTGCATAACTTCCAAAAAGGAAACTCATGTGTAGCTGCCTCAGTAACTTCGAAGATGTGACACTGTACTATTCATTCTATCTTGAAAAGTATCAGCTCTCATCAGCTGTTTTGGAGAGGACAGCTTGTGCTACCCCTCTTCCTTGTATCCAGTCTTTTTTTCCTCCAAGAAAATAACATTTTTTTCAAGACCTCAAAATTTTCTGCTTAGTTTGATCTTTTTTCCCCTCCTGGTTTTTCAGTTTGACCACAAAACCAGACAACCCATTATTCACCCAGCTCTACTAATGAGCTCCTTTCTCAGAGTTTTCGTACCCTGCATAATGAAGAACATCTGCATCTTGTGTGAAGCTTGACATTTCCCTGCCTATTCACCAATGGCCTGTTTCTCTTTTCTTTCACTGACTGAATGCATTAACACTGCAATACTACTAATGCAATGCATGGGAAAGGAAACTGGCAGAGTCTCCAGAACATTCTATTCTTATCACCTTCCCTTAATATTTCAGTAGAATGACCCAATTCATATGGTAATCATTTCCTCCTAATCAATGTTTCATATGTAACCTTGCTTATTCACTCCTCCTTATTCCCACTTGCCAGGAAAGCTGAATGAGACTTTTGGGGGTATCTGTCTTTCATGATATTGAGAACAGATTAATAATGCTGGCAGCATGCTAACAAAAAGATGTTTTTCATTAATTAACACTTATAAATAATCTGTTAAAGGTTACAGAGTACTTAATGTGTGCCTTAATAAACAGCTATTATGTGGACCAGCCAACCGACAAATTGCTTATAACTATAAAAGCTCTTCTGGTGTGCTCAGAGTGCTTCTCAACGTTTCTAAAAACAAAGGGCCACCTACTATCCTGAAAAAGATGCTGACTGCATAGTCCTGTAGAAATGGGCTGTTTCCTGTATCGCTGCCATGATGTGTTTCATATGAATTTATTCTATTTTAATATTCATATCAGCAAATCTCTCTTTACTGTGCCTTGATGGTTTGTTCATGTGCATAGGGGAGTGTGTTATGGAGGGGAATTAATTGATGTGAGGTGATATATTTAAAGATTAATATTGTTTATTAATATTCAATATTCAGAACTCCTGCCACCCCGACCTGCTAATTTTAATAATAATCGGTTCTTCATGTGGTCATGGAAACTTTAAACAAATTGTAACATAGGATCTAGAAATAATTAGTAGTAATAAAACATTAATTGAACTCAATTGAACCGGAAGAGAAGGTTCCTGCAGTCAGTGTACTGCTTGCAGTCAATATGCTGCTTGCTCAATAGATGGAGCCAAGGAGCTCCTTTCTGCTTATGGCAGAAGGCAATGGTGAATTACAAGAGGCTGTAAGTATTTACTCACAAATTTATCTCCCAACAGGCAGGGCTGGCTACAGCTTCAGACAGTACCCAAATGCTTTCAAGTAATTCTGTTACTGTCTTGTCAGTTGCTGAGGCATCTGATTCAGGCTTTGGGGTGCTAGGGAAAGGAGGCAGACAATCTCTGACCTGGTCCTGGCTCTCTGGATGATCTGTGTATCTCCAGGACTTCCTGTCTTGGCGGGAGACTTTCGGGTGTAGGCAGTGTGTGCACTCTTGGCATGATGTCACGCTGGCTATGCAGGCTGATTACATGGAGGCATTTAGAGCCTGTTCCTGGTAAACTCTTGGAAGGCTGTTTCCAGACAGTTCAGGATACAATAAGGCAGTAGCAAGCAACAAGCAAGCACAAATACAACAGCAGAGCACAGATACAACACCAGAGCACGTTTTGTCAGCTGCTCATCTCCCTTTATCAATACAGTCCAAGACTAGTGGGCCTTTGGACACAGAATAGCCAGTCAGAATGGCAGTTAGCCAAGCTCAACCATATTTGGTGAAGCCATAGGCTTGTTTTACCCTTTTTAGGGCAGCACACAGGCCTTGCAGAAGGTATACACAAGCTGAAGGTGTGTACCTTTTTTAACCACAGGATGCAAACAAGTCTGGGCAAGTCAGGGTCCTTAGACTCAGTGGCTCCAGATGCTTTGTCTTCTTTCCCACTGTTGCTTCTTCCCAAAATAGAAGGAGGGAGAACAGAAAAACATGTCTGGGCAAGCCAGGACATGTATAAGCCTATTTTGGCCTGCTTAGGCCTACCACAACAGAGTGTTTGTGAGACCATTTTTCTGGAAAAAAAGTGAGACTATTTTGCCAGGTAGAGGCATAGTGATGTATGGTGCCCACTGCTTGTGTGCAGTGCTCTTAGCAGTCTCTTTATTACCTCTTACTAGCAGTGGTCTCATGGACCTAAATTCCAAGAATTAGCATTATTGAACAGCTGCATAAACTGTATCTGTGCACACTCACATGCACAGATAGAGTTTATGTTTCCCAAGAAAACCATCTGGTTTTAATTTAAAACTAGTAGAATGCCTGGTTTCCATAGGGCATCTAAAGAAGAATGAAAAATCTGGATTTTAAAAAATGAACAAAAGACCTCAAAGCTCATCTTCAGGTGGGTAAAGGCTACATAAATATTCCAGTGTCAGCAAGATCCAAGCACTGTTGCTTAATTGCATATATTGGGCAAAATATTGTAGTGTCATTCAGACAGGTTTGGGAAGATTCACATGCTTATAAAATCCCTATGAGCTCATTGTCTTCCACTTATTACAGTGTCTCTCCAGGAGAGTATACAAAAGAAAGATGAAGCCCTTTTTGTTGTTACTTGTCTGATCTCAAAAGCTGCATTTGCTCCAGATGCATTTCAAGGTTCCACAATGGCATCTGGGATGATCCCAGGAACTGAACTGGTTTCTCCAAAAGATCCACCCACTACCATTTTTTTTTTTTTTTTTTTTTTTGGGCTTGTCTCAAGAANTTTTTTTGGGCTAGTATCAAGACAAATGCTTCCCTACAGAACTGCCTGAAATTTTATTTTAAACCAGGATATTCATGTGATTATTTTGCATGTGCTGGGGAAACACATGAAGTAGTTTGCATTCTTTATAACGGATGTACCAGGAAAACAACCTGTGAAAATGTAGTCCGAAGTCAGTTCAACTCCTTGGGTTCCGCGCAGGAGGTGCAGCCCTGGCTCAGGAGGAGAGGCTGGAGAGTGAAGACTCCAGAGGGAGCCTGGGGTTTGTCACAGCCTTGCTTTCGGCGGGGATCTGAACACACCGAGTCTCCGCCGTGAGCCAGAGGGACCCTTCGGCGCCCCTCGGATATCCTTTCGGAGCACTGGCGGGAAAAGACGCTCCCCCGCGGTCTCCTCTCCCCGCCATGCTCCGCGGTCAGCGGCTCCCCTTCACGGCCGGGCGCTGCGCGGCCAGTCCGCGAGCGGCTTCAGCACCGGGCGCGGTGGACAGCGCCCGCCTCCGGCCCGGGGCCGCCCGTGTCCCGGGCACTGCTGGCACCGGGGACACAGTCAGCTCGAAGTACAGGTCCAGCTGGTACGGGCGGGCACTGCGCAGCGCTGCCTTCCCCTGACCGGCAGCTCTCGGTGCCGCCGCCGGGCGGGTAGTGAACGCTGTCTCTCTACTCGCAGAAAGGCAAAAGCAGCGTGGAAGCACCAACTCAGACGTCCAGTGGCTTCCCAAAAATCCTCCTGCTCTCGTCCAGGAGCAGCTCCTTCAGGGTCTAGCAGAGCAGAGAGGAGAGCAGCTCTCCAGTGGAGATGTCTGAGCAGGGGCCGTCGAGGGACAACAGTGATGTAGCAGGTGGCATCGGTAGTTCGGGCAGCCAGCACTTATGGGCACTGCTATGCTGGAAGATGACATTTTTTGCTGCTGACATACCCACTTAGCTCATCGAGGATCCACTCCTCTTTGGGGATAGGAAATTGTAGGGAAAATACCAGGTTTTACTCTTTCCGGTTTTGCTCATATTGTAGGAAAAAATATCAGATTTTACTCTTTCTGGTTTTGCTCCTTTTCTGCTTGAACTGACATCTGCATGTACTAAAACACCTCCAGAAATGAAGCCAAAGTGATAGCAAGTAAAAATGGAAGAGAAAGGATGAGTTTTGACCCACAGTTTCTTCAAGTTTGTTTGTATTTATCAGTCTAATGAACTGTTTCTAAGGTACTTGTCATTTAGTTTTCAAGACCTAACAGTGCATCTATCCTTCTCTGGTGATACACTAGGTGGAATTTAACAAGAGAAGCTAAGGAGTGGTTATAGGAGGAAGAATATTATAAAGCTCCTTTATAGTAAATAGAAAATCAACAAAAAGGAAATACTCCCAAACTTTGAGGAGTACTTTTAGCTACAGAGGGAGAAAAATAAACAGAAAAAGCATCAGTATTGCTTTAAAGAAGGAGGAATGAATAGTTAAGCCTTACTCTTTTTTGTTTGTTTGTTTCCAGAAAATAGTGCTGGGACTAGAGCTTTATCTAAGCCTACATGGGCCATATTCTGTCTCTTTTTCTAGGCAGTCATCCAGATGTTAGGACAAGTGCAAACAAAGATTGTGCAGCACATTTTTTTTATTTTAAAATGTGATCTTTGACAGCTTATCTGCAAATTACTTGGCTAGTCTGATCCATGGCAGCACAGCAGCACATGTGTTGATAGGGATCAGTAAGAGGATTTGGGACTCGTAGACACAGCTTGTTTGCCTCCTTCCAAAGGTGGAGGGATAAGGCTTGTACTAATGAGAAAATACTTGTTCAGTGCAGACAAGGCACAGCAAAACCCCTGCAGTACTTTTGCTCTACAGAGTATGTTTCTCCTTAGAGAGGTTGCAAGGCAGGAAACTACATGTCTGTGATGCAAGTAAACAGGCATTTTGTATTCAGGTGGTGACTGTGCATGTAACCCCCATCTGTGTCTGGTACACAGTAGCCTTCTGCTGCCAGTGGGCTAATCCAACTCCTACAGAAGGCTTTGAGCTCACCTAGGTACATGTATGCCTCATCTGCTGTGCACAGAAAGATTCATCCAGCTGGGATGCAGAAATTTTATCTGAGATTACATCCTCCAAAGCCCCGTCTTGGATCTTGGTACAAGAGGACTTTCTTCTCTTACAAACACCCCTACAGTGGCAGGAACACAGCTTTCTGATGGCAGTACCATCTCTGTGGTCTGTAAAGCTGGCTTAATCCCAGAAAAAGTCTTAAATTGGAGATGAAGACCAAGAGAGCTAAAGTTAGGAACCATTTCCTAACATTTTAGTGGATTTCCAGTAAGTTCCAGTTAGTAAACATTTTACTATTTTCCATTTTTACAGCTGCTGCAGCTGAAACCCACATTAACTCATCAGACCACCTGTGCCTCAAGCACAGCTGAGAAATTTTCACTGCATCCCAGCCATCAAAGTGGGGATGGGTGCTTGATGTACACTAACAAGCTTAGGCTGATCTTAAATATTAGCAGAGGGCCTGTAAGAAGTTTATTTCATGTTTGCTTCAACCTTGTTTGTCCCAAGAAGGTTTTTACACCATTGTCCCAGGATGAGAGCTACTTACCTACAAGTAACAGCTGATAATCAGGCAAGGTCACAGGTTCTGTGTTCAAGAGTGTTGTAATGAAAGCTGGGGCTCACCCTGACTAGGGCTTTTGATAGAGAGCAGATCAAGACAGGTCCCAGCTGAGGCTCTTGGCTTCTGCAGAGGAATGCCCCTTGTTCAGTGCTATTCCAAGGTAAGTCTCTCTCAGATTTCTTGCTGTTGTTCATACAGGTACAATTGCTGTCCATCGGTAGTTAGGCAGATTGCAGTGTGTGATTCAGACAAATCATATGCCTCTGGGACATAGCAACATAGCAATATGTGACATCATAACTGCTCTGAGCTTCCTGGGGTGGCAGCAGTGCCTCAGAAACACCTAGCGGCCACAGGCACTATGGTGTTGCTGGTGGAGTTTAACAGGGTAGTTGAACCTGGTAGTATAGTGAGTAGTCAAGAATAGATTTTTAAAGTCTTATAAATTATAGATCCAGGTACAGAAGTAAACTCCTATACTCGTAGAAAATTTTCATTTTCAGGGTGTTAATGTGTATGTATGAAGATTATGGAAAAGAACACATGATGAAAAATTAATTGGAGTAAAAGTCAAAAGCAGAACGTGAAAATACAAGTGAAAAAAAAAAAGTACTATGCTTACTTTTTGGTGTTATCACAGCTCTGGGCTTGGCTTTGAATTGCAGCTTCCACTCCAAGCTGCTCTACTTCAAGCTTTATGCTTCCCTGTAAGCTCTCTAATGAAGGTCAGGGGCAAATCATCAAGCTTTGGGCTCTGCTGTGTGATTTGAAAAGCTTTGGAAATGCTCCTGGGCACCTCTCAGCTAATATCAGAACTTCCCCTTCAGCAGCAGAGCAAGGGGGGTAACTCTGCAGTACAGCTAACCTCTCAGCTGGACAGTGGTGCTGGCAGTCTTTCTTCTGCTTCAGACTCTCCCCTTGCTGGCAGGCAGTGTCGGAGTGTTTTAATATACACAGGCAGGGCTGAGGTGGTCAAAAAAAGAAAGGAAGAAATGAAGCTGAGTTGTTTAAAAAATCCCATGAGATGTAGCACAGCTGAAGCCAGACCAAACACAAGTGGTGTGTATCATGTGTAATGAGCAGGATGAAAGAGCTTCTGCTCCTGACAGCTTCTTGTAGCTATCAGCTCTTATGCTAGAAACAAATTGCTGCTCAAACACATAGCAAAGCAGAAGCAAAGAGGTGTGAACACTGCAGGGAACAACCTCCTGCTCTAAAGAGAGAGGAGTTACCTAGGGATGGAGCAGAGATTGGTGACTTAACTCTGTGCCACCCTACATGATAACTTGACTCTGACCATCCTCTTTTACTGACTTATAAAGGCTGGATTGGGGAATTGCTCACTTAGGTGCCCACGGCCAACCTGGTATTTCTTTAGGGCAGGCAACAAAGCTGGCGAGGGGCCTGGAGCACAGCCCTGTGAGGAGAGGCTGAGGGAGCTGGGGTTGTTTAGCCTGGAAAAGAGGATGCTCAGGGCAGACCTCATTGCTGCCTACAACTACCTGGAGTTTATTAGCCAGGTGGGGGTCTATCTATTCTCCCAGGCAACCAGCAACAGAACAAGGGGACACAGTCTCAAGCTGTGCCAGGGGAGGTCTAGGCTGGATATTAGGAGGAAGTTCTTGACAGAGAGAGTGATTGGCATTGGAATGGGCTGCCCAGGGAGGTGGTGGAGTCACCATCCCTGGAGGTGTTGAAGAAAAGCCTGGACGGGGCACTTAGTGCCATGGTCTGGTTGATTGGCTGGGGCTGAGTGCTAGGTTGGACTGGATGAGCTTGGAGGTCTCTTCCAACCTGGTTGATTCTATGATTTTATGAATGAGACCTCTCTTGGAGTGAGACAAAGAAGGAGAGAAATCCATGAATACATCAAATACAAGGTAGGAGAACAAATATCTGTATGAAATAAATGGAGCAAGGGGGGGAAATTATATGTTATTTAGCCTGTTGTGATGCTGCAATGCAAAGAGTGGGTTTATGGTTTTTTTGTCTTGTCATATTATGCATTCAGGGCATCATTCTGAGACTTTTATCACAGTGAGTGCTGAGTCCATGAAACAGATTGAGTTTATAAAAAAAGTCTTTCCACAAAAATTCTATTTCATAGCCAAGATGCTAGTAGATATTTGGACATATGAATGGGGCTTTTTTTCTTTAGCAAGCAACTAGAGGCATGTTTGTAGTGGTAATCACATTAAAGTAGCACTGCAAACTTGGTACGCTCTGTATTCTGCTGTCGCACCACTAGATGTGAGTGTTGGAGTGTTTCTGTTGGTGCTTTTGCTGCAGTGTGCATAGGCTGTCTGCTGTCCTGTTGAATTTCTGGTCACCCCAGCAATTCCCAGCTCAACCGTAGGGACTCTTAGGCATTCAGATGAGACATCTCTAAGCGCCTGTCTACCCATGCTACAACACCCATCTGCAGAGCAGAACGCATCACCTGCACACCCAGCTCTGGCTCTTACAATCCTTTTGCCAGCTCTGTGTGCATCTGCTGAGGAGCAGGACTGCCTGCTGCACGGTTTCAACTCTTGCAGAGCTGAGGAGCCCAGACATGCAATTTGGAGGGAAAATGTCCTTGGGAGACCTCAGTGAATTTCAGAAACTAAGTGAGGAGGACTGGTGTAGAGAAGGAAGCCTACTTTGCTTTAGATGGAAAAGACGAGCGGTACCATGTGTTTATCAGGACAGAGGAGGGAAGAGGCAGGGACTGAAGGTCTGTGGACAAGACCCAATGAAGCAGAGGGTCAAAGCAGGCCCACTAGGCAACAAATGCTCATCTTCACTCAACATATTTTGTACAAGCACATTCAATCACTGAGAGGAAAGATAGTGGCAGCTGATTTGATAGGACAAAGTTTGTTCTTCCGGCTGTGTTTCTACTTTGTTTTCTATGACTTTTTCTCCCCCCCCAATAAACAGACGGTGTGGGGGGTGGGGGTGTGTTTTAATCCTTCTATTGTCCAGCTCTGTCCACTTGAATTTTCCTCCATCTTTTTTCCAACTTACTTTATGTCCCTTTATTATTTCTCAACTAACCATTCTGCTTGGAATCTTCAAACTGACTTCTGTATGGTGAGCTTTGTCTTTGTGCAGTAAATCACTACTAAACAAATAGTTATTTCTGTCTCTAGTATCTCTGTTCACTGGTAGCTAGACATCCACCAACAATATCTGCAAATGTTTTCAATTCCTGCACGCAACTTCAGAAGCTTGGCTGAAATAGATTGGGTAGGACATCAGTTTATGAACTCCTCAAAAGCAACAGCTTCTGGGAGTTGTGGAAGTTGTTATTTGCTTTAACTGTAGCTGTAGGGAGATGCTAAAATAATAAGCAGAGGTAAAGAAACCATAAAAAATACTGTGGACTTCTCATCATGTTAAAATGTAGATAAAAATAATATCAATCTCAGCCTTAGAAAAGGTTGGTAGCTTTTGAAAGAAAATTGGAGATGTTTAGGAACTTTTTTTAAAGTTAGGAACTAAGTGAGATAATTCAAGATCAGGCCTAATTTACAGATGCCTTGTGTTGGAAATGTAAATTAATTAGGACATGTTTCAGTGGTGCATTGAACAGTTGCATTTCAGCACTTAGGCAAGCAGGGATCTAAATTTTTGCCTTTTGGCATGTAGGTACACCTGTGAAAAAGGAAGATATAGTATAATGTACTCAGACATGGTACTCCTCCTGAGTCCTAAAGAGAAGGTCTAGGAAAGAATGGCCCTCACATGGATGCATAAGCTGCCAAAAATACTACTACAATTCAATACCAGTAATTACATTTATTACATAATTTAAGAAAATCTTGCACAACTGGAAGAGAAGTAGGATTTAGCCTCCAAGCAGCAATATATTTAAATATTCAAGTAAAATTGCTTTACATGAGGGAGAAACTGCTATTTGTAACATGAAGGGCAAAAAAGAGAACCAGTGCTCTTTACTTCCTTTTCAAATGTCAGGTGTTAAATTGTGAAAATTTGCACGTGGCCAGATGAGCCCTGGCTTGTTCCTGCTCTCTTGTGCCAGTCAGGCATGCTGCCTGCCATGTGGAGAGAGGTGAGTGGGCAGTGATGTGCTCAGAAGGGGGATCCTTCCTCTCTACTGGTGCTTTCAGACAGTGCTGCTGTCTGAATTAGAAAGCCTCATTCTGATCCTGCAGGAGAGAAGGCTTTTGCACATCTAAGGCCTTGCATCGTACAGGTATGATCTAGACCCAGGTTAGTCTCTCCTATGGTAACATTCCAAATGACATCTAATATTTAACCATAACTAAAACATTTAGAAGCAAATATGTTTAGTCTAAATGATATTTTAGAACCTCTACTTCCGCTGTTTTCTTGCAGTGTGTCACTTTTCACTCTGTAGTTTAAAAATTAACATCAGATGTTTCTGTTTCATTTGACTTTCTTAACCCATAAACTCTTGGTCACGGATCAATCTTGTTAGATGCTGTATGGGTGATAGCCATTTCCCACAGGAGCTCACATAATCCCAAAGTCCCTCTTAGGCACTGAAACTGGAAGGATCTCCAGACCTTGTGCTGGCACCTGTCACCATACAGGAATCTTTAGTAAGC
The DNA here is from genome assembly GCA_013399775.1 of Semnornis frantzii. Classification (NCBI taxonomy): domain Eukaryota; kingdom Metazoa; phylum Chordata; class Aves; order Piciformes; family Ramphastidae; genus Semnornis; species Semnornis frantzii. The sequence goes on along the minus strand of VWYK01039610.1, from coordinate 3,788 downwards.
TTTCAATAGCTTCACTAGAGTTCTAAGTAGAAGTTAATACTGTCTACTATGGAGATACAAAGGAGGTGAATTCCAGCAACCTGAACATCAGGCTGAAATAATATGCCAAAATATGATGCAGTGCAAGTGAAAACATAATATATATTCCTGTGCATGATGAGAGCACTCACTAAAGCTAACATTTTCAGCATCTGAATAGAAAATAAATTAGCAGAGGAAAACCTCTGTTTCAGGAAAGGGTGAGTACAATGCAGGAGATGAGTATTTTGAACTCGCCACTGTCTAAACTGCAGGATAATAACTTACAACATGGTCATGGCTGTTTGTATTTGCAACTATGGAATCAGAAACTCACAGATGTATCTTTTGGCAGTGCGGCAGACTTCATCCACCCACTTGCCTTGTGAAGACTGGGAAAAAAAGACACAGTTTTCCCGCTTGCCCCCATTCGGTTGGGCACGATCCCAGTTGGAGTACTGTAGAGCCATGCCATTGACATCTACAAATTTCCCTTCATTTATCAGGTCATTGATACCCAACCAAAACTCAGCCACTCTAGGCATACTTTTCTTGCCATAATCTCGAAGAGTGTTTGTTTCCTCATTATTCCTTGGGATAGCCAGGGTCCCTCCTTTGGTTATGCAATCTTCATTGGCTTCATGAAAATGTTTGGTGCTTTCTGATGCGAGGTAGCACTTCTTATAGGCCTTTGTCCCACGTAGACAGACTGTGAATAGATAGTGGTTTGCAAGTTCAGTAAAAACCTGGACTATAGGTTTAAATAATGCTTCCTGAAATGACAGTTTTCTGAATGTATATTGGGAAAGGTCTTGTAATGACAGGATGAGGGGCAATGGGTTTAAACTGACAGAGGGGAGATTTAGACTGGATGTTAGGAGGAAGTTCTTTCCAGTGAGGGTGGTGAGGCACTGGAACAGGTTGCCCAGGGAGGTTGTGGATGCTTCCTCCCTGGAGGTGTTCAAGACCAGGTTGAAGGAGGCCTTGAGTGAGCTGTGCTCGTGGGAGGTGTCCCTGCCTATGGCAGGGGGTTGGAACTGGATGATCCTTGAGGTCACTTCCAAACTTACCATTCTATGATTCTATGAAAAGCAACTCCTTGGCAAGTGAAAGCTGCTCAGCTCCACAGAGCGGGCCTGAAAGTAGCAGTAAGATCAGACTTTTCTGCTATTCCTGGTGCTCACATAAGACCTTGTATGCAGTCAGCCTCAGATTCCCTCCAGCAATGTTATTTTCTCAAGTATCTTTTAAATTTTACTATTTCAGAGGGTTAAAATATAACACAGGCCCATCAACAGTGTATCTTATGTCCTCAATAGTCTTGCTTTCACACATTCACCTTATTTCATCAGTCTTAAAATGAATGGAATGGATGAGGCATGGATGTTTGTGTTGTTGGCAGATATGAGTAGTCATCAGCCAACCTGTGCTTGGCTTTATAGCAGAGACAGATCTAAAGGTCTTTTCATATCTATTATATTTAAATGGCAAAGAAGAGTTTCCTGCATTAACAAAGCCTAGTTGCCAGTAAACAGAGAAAAGTACAGAAAAGTGCTATTTTAAGTTTGTCCTGCTCACCAGAAAAATAGTGATGCAAATCACTGTCTGGATGATTGATAACAGTGTATTTCCACCTGCAGAAGAGCATGCATTCACCTCTTCAGCTCTTAATTGTTGGTCTTTCTAGCAAAGTCTCTCCCCTCAAACTCTTAAAAGTCTTTATAGATTTGATTTTAAAACTGTGCACTTACTACTGAGCTTGCATGACAATCTCAACCAAATTACCTAAACATTGACATTCATAAATCTGTTTGCTTTTAGACTGAAATGGAATGTGTCAGGGAAGTCTTGATGTAAAGTCTGAATGTACTAGAACATTAATTTGGCATATGCTTTGTAACTACAATTGCCTTGCAGAGCTGCTGTCAGAGTTCTCCCAGCGCAGGGTCTGTGTGGGCAGGCTTGCAGGGTTGAATCATTGAACTTTGCTTTTCAGCTTTCCTTATACAGATATGTTAAGAAGTGGTTTTCCCAAGGGAAGTATTTACAAGAAGAGAACCCTTCTCAAAGGAGTGTTCCTTCTGTGACAAGGAAGGTTGCAAAGGCCTTGGATAAACTGTAACAACCATTTTTAGAATCCTGCATGTGACTACTTCCAGATTGTTCCATTTATTGCTTAAACTCATCTTGTATTCTCATTAGAACTAGGCTGTAAAACAATATGAACATCTTCTGTCCTGATGTTTTCTATAATCTGTTTCTAATTCCTGTCATCTGTTCTTGAAAAAAAAAATGTATCCAATCAACAGGATATCAAAATCTGCTTTGGTCTTTATCCTATAGGTCTCTGGTTTTTAGTATTTCCAGTTGTAGTATCCATTGCATTCCTTAGTCATCATTTTATATCAGGGCTTATCCTTCAGATTTTATCCTTTCCAACTGCTAATAGACAACTAAAACTAATGAATGTATTTGCTAAGCATTGAACTCTTCAACACATTTATATTCATAGGGAAGATCAGAGACCTTGTCTACTTCATCAGAGCTGCAGTAGTGCTGGTGACTGGCTCTCTTTAAGAAGAAAGTATGTGCTGTTAAATGGAGTGTGGCAACCGTACATGGTGTTTAGAAAGGAGACCTAGGAAATTCAAGCAAAAGGAGAAATCATATTGTGTCTTGGAAGTGTCCATGAGCTGAAAAAAGTAGCTGCTTTTTCAAGTATTGTGAGGCCATTAATAAATGCAGTCAGAGCTAGAGGGGTGATAGGTCTCTCTGCCAAATTTGAATCCAGTTGAGCAGTGTGGGCTCTGAATTTAGGGTCTAATTCAAAATAAGTTTTCAGGATAGAAAAGTCTCTCAACTCTGGTTTCACTTCTGAGCCACTGCAAGCTTACTCTCAAGCTCCTCCTGGAAGCAATACAAGAATTGCTTCTAAACAAGAGTTACTTGTCTAGCACAGGCTCCTTTTAAGAAACTGCTTAAGTCTTCTTAGAAGAAATAAATACTTTGTAAAGCTGTAAAAGGTCTATGTAACCCAGGAGGTACAAGAGAACAACTCAGATATTACCATCTCTAAGGAAAATATGTTCTCTTTCATGTGAATGATGTCATTTCCTCCGGAGTGTCCTCTTGGACATGTTTAAATGCCAAGTGTCAACAGCTCTGAAAAAGCTCAACTGTCTAATAGGTGCCTGTGTATTTACCCTTCTCATTTTGGTTGGAAATTTCCATCTGACTTTTTAAATACTTGAGAGACTCTGCACATTGATACAGGATATTTCTGAACTCACAGTGGGTATTACTTTGAAGTTTTATGGCAGCATTCACATATGAATGTTGCAAACTGCTCACTTAAAGGCTCAGCCCTTTTAACTTTCTTTTGGGGATCTTCTCAGCCTTTTCAATGGATATTTCACAGAATGCCAGGTTGGAAGGGACCCCAAGGGTGATCTGTTCGAACCTTTCTAGGTGATAGTGTAGTTGAAATGAGATGGCCCAGCACCCTGTTGAGCTGAGTCTTAAAACTGATCAATGTAGGGGAGCCCACCACTCTCTTGGGAGATAATTCCAATGTCTGATCGTTCTCATTGTGAAAAATGTTCTTTAGGACTCCAGTGGGAATCTGCCAAGGAGTAATTTGTCCCCAGCACACCTTGTCTTTTCCATGTGACTCCTTGTAAAAAAGGGAGTCTCCATCATGCTGGTAGCCACCGTTTATATAGTGGTCCATAGTCATAAGGTTTCCCCTGTCAGGGGTCACCAGATGCTGC
>VWYK01039604.1:0-21343 GCA_013399775.1 Semnornis frantzii | reverse complement strand
TAAGCTGTAAATATAGCTTCAGTCCTTAACATCCAGCCGGCTGAGTCTAGTCTCAGTGATTTTACAAAGGGGGGGGGGGTAGGGAACTCCCAAACCATCACACTCTAGAAGATGTTTAATGTTCCCAAAAAAGGAAATAAGAAATCTCAAAAATCAGACACTGTTTATAACTACTCTTACTAAAATATCATCTATAAGAATTCAAGATTTACAGTGCAGTTCCTCAGAATCAGTATTGCACCTGGGGAGAAACCTGAAAGAGCAACCAAACATATACACATACAGACTTGTTCAGAGCCACAGAGTAACTGCAGATCAGCATGTACTCTACACTGCATAGGAGCAGACTGATGGACATGCATCTCCAGCCTCCCCTGACTGGTTATCTAAATGGCAGAGCAGGAAGAAGCTCTGAACATGAACTTTTAAAAACACAGTTTACCATGAAGTCTTGCAAAAAGTGCAAGGAATAGTTCCAAGGTGAAGATACTAATTAACAGAAAGCCATACACATACAAAATCCTAATGGAAGAGCAAACAGAGCCAAATAAAACCTCTACTGCCCCCCTATAAAAATATCCAGAACAGTCTAGCAGCTACTGCAACCACAACAGCCATATTCTGAGATTTGTGCTAGTATCTGGCCTTCACTAAAACTATAGAGTCAATGAGGTGACACTAGAAAAGCTCTAAGAAAGCAGATGACAAGTTCTCTTTCTAAATAAACTTAAGAGCTGCTTATACTACATACTTACCACTAAAACTTTCAGAATTAAATGATTCTGATAAGAAGATTCCAGCCTGTGATTTTCTGAAATATTTCAATAAAATATTGATTAGTAAACAGCAGATGCACTTATATACTAGGCTTTGTTATATAAACGGGCACTTTTCCTCCATTTAAGAGTTATTTGGAATCATAGAATGGTAAGGTTGGAAGGGACCTCAAAGCTCATCCAGTTCCAATCCCCTGCCATAGGCAGGGACACCTCCCACTAGCACAGCTCACTCAAGGCCTCATCCAACCTGGCCTTGAACCCCCCCGGGAGGGCAGCAGCCACAACCTCCCTGGGAAACCTGCGCCAGTGTCTCACCACCCTCACTGCAAACAACTTCCTCCTAACATCCACTTTCAATCTCCCCTCTCACACTTCAAACCCATTGCCCCTTGTCCTGCCATTCCCAGACCTTGTCAATAGTCCCTCCCCAGCCTTCCTGCAGCCCCCTTCAGATACTGGAAGGCTACTCCAAGGTCTCCTGGAAGCCTTCTCTTCTGCAGGCTGCAGAGCCCCAACTCTCTCAGCCTGTCCTCACAGCAGAGCTGCTGCAGCCCTCTCAGCATCTTGGTGGCCTCCTCTGGACCCACTCCAACACTTCCATGTCCTTCCTGTGCTGGGGGCTCCAGAACTGCACACAGGACTGCAGGTGGGGTCTGAGGAGAGCAGAGCAAAGGGGCAGAATCCCCTCCCTTGCCCTGCTGGCCATGCTTCTCTTGCTGCAGCCCAGGACTCAGCTGGCTGTCTGAGTTGACTAATAGTTAACAGGGAACAGTTTCTCCAAGGCTTCATGGCAAAAAGAATTTCTGCTGTCTACATTTAACTTTTCTTAGGCTAAGAGACAGGCTGAAGAGGAAGGCAGGGTCACCCTTTCTGATGGCATACTAGACTCAGACCAAATTAAACCCAGCATGAAGCTGCCAGTCTGAGAACATTCAAAATAAACCAAAGTTAAACCAGGCACCGCTTTTACCCCACTGTAAAAACCGCTTAAGGAAATGCCTTTAGCATTCCATTAAAGAAGAACTCACAATAACACATTCCACAAAGAAAAAAGACCCAACAAAATCAAATCCTAAACATCTGGCATTTCAACTTCAAGGAAGAAGCTTAAGCAGCTTTTCTCACCCCAGGATGTTAAGAATTCCGCCGCGTAGCGATAGATGCGGTTCATAATCTCAATCACGACAGCGTATATGATGCTGGGCACAAACAGCATCACGCTGCTGAAGGTAGATCCGTTCTCTGCATGGTAATCCAGAGCCCACTGTTCCAAATCGAAGTAAATCATCATCACGTACAGTGAGAAGTAGAGACAAAGGCACACAAATGGTAAGGACACCAGATAAATGCGGAACTGTCTCTTAACGCTGGAGTACACAGGTTCCTCCCTGCCAGTGACAGGATTGACCCCCAGGACGCCATGGAAACCTGGTCTAGGTTCCTCAAACTGGCGTTTCATCAGCAGCGTTCCCCAGTGGTATGTCATGATGGCACAGATCCGCTTCCAGACTTCCAGGATTGCAGTGGACCAGAGCAGATTGAAGGTGGCAAACATCACATACTTGTCGTAGTCCTCCCATGCGAACACGTAGTAAGGAATGCCAATGACAGCCATTGGCAGCAAGGCGAACGTGAAGTACTCCAGGAAGCCGAAGTAGAGAGCAATGGTCTCGCCGAAGTAGCAGCGGACCTCGTCTGCAGGGCAAAAGGGCTACACTTAGCAGACGGCAGTGAAAGCACAGAATCAGCCACATTGGAAGAGACCTCCAGGATCATCCAGTCCAACCTAGCACCTAATCCTTCTAATTCACTAACCCATGGCACTAAGTGCCTCATGCAGCCTCCTCTTAAACACCTCCAGGGATGGGCACTCCACCACCTCCCCAGGCAGCCCATTCCAATGCCAATCACTCTTTCCATGTAGAACTTCTTCCTAACATCCAGCCTAGACCTCCCCCAGCACAACTTGAGACTCGTCTCCCCCTTCTATCACTGGGTGCCTGGCAGCAGAGCCCAACCCCACCTGGCTATAACCTCCCTTCAGGTAGCTGCAGACAGCAATGACCTCTGCCCTGAGCCTCCTCTTCTGCAGGCTGCACACCCCCAGCTCCCTCAAACTCTCCTCACAGCGCTGTGCTCCAGGCCCCTCACAGCCTTGCTGCCCTTCTCTGGGCACCTTGCAGCACCTCAACATCTCTCTTGAATTGAGGGGCCCAGAACTGGACACAGCACTCAAGGTGTGGCCTGAGCAGTGCAGAGTACAGGGGCAGAATAACCTCTCTAGTCCCACTGTTCACATTAATCCTGATACAAAATGTAAAACTTGACTTCACATGAATCCTTCGGCCCAACTCTTTTTCCCAAATAATACAACTAAGATTACTACTCTTTTGTTCATTCTTCTCCCACATTCCAAGAACTGAAAAGGTTATTTGAAAAAAAAAAGGTTCATGTTATATGTGTACACACACAGAGAAAGATAAGTACAGACCACTAAAACTATGGCTGGGTAAAACAAAGACCTGAGTTCACTGTGGCCAACACAGCAACTGGGACAGAAAGGTAATGTTAGAGGAAGCGAACTGCAATGTTTAATTTGGGATGTGAAAAGATAAACTCATAGTTACACAAGCTCACAGGATGTCAGGGGTTAGAAGGGACCCAAAGAGATCATCCAGTCCATTCCCCTGCCAGAGCAGGGCCAGACAATCTAGCTCAGGGCACACAGGAACACATCCAAACAGGCCTTGAAAGGCTCCAGAGAAGGAGACTCCACAGCCTCTCTGGGCAGCCTGTGCCAGAGCTCTGGGACCCTTACAGTAAAGAAGTTCTCCCTTGTGTTGAGCTGGAACCTCCTGTGCTGCAGCTTACAACAACCAACAGACTTCTACTACTACAGACTACTACTACCTCCACACAGAGGTTCATCTAGAGAGGCTAAATGCTGGAGCAGAAATTAGAAAAGACCTTTGGACCTCCCATGACCTCAAGAAAAACCTTTTCCAGAAGACACCCTGCACTTTATTTGTAGTCAGACCTAAGCCTTCACATACCTAAAGGTTGATAGCCAACTTTCACTCGGCCATACCAGGTATAGCGCAGCTTCTTCAACTCTTCTCTGTCATGCAGTGGGAAAATCTGAACTAGAATACCACTGGTCAATAATCTTCTCACTAGAAGGAAAAAGGGGACAGAACTGTGGAAGTGATATGAGCAAACTGGTCACATTATGTACTCAGCAAGCCTAGAGTCACTTTGAAGTAAATCTAGCATTCAAATCCTAGAAAAATTAATTGTCTGCATGTTAGTTACAACTTATTCATTACAGGGAGCAGTTATATCCATTCCTACACAGACTGTGCCTGTTCACGGGAAAGAGAAAGAGTAATCAGTTTGCATCTATTAACTGCTCCACAGGTTTTTAATATAATCAACTGCAGCTGATAAAATTGTTGAAAGTGCTACAGGTCAGAACCACAGAACGTCAGGGGCTGGAAGGGACCTCCAAAGCTCATGCAGTCCAAACCCCCTGCTAGAGCAGCATCACCTAGACCAGATCACACAGGAACACATCTTGAACTGCAATGCTACATGTAGCTGTGTGGGGAAGGGTCTGGCTCTTGCATTTGAGCAAAGAAAGGTATGACAAATGAAACCAACCTAGTAAAAACATGAACAAAACACTAATTTGTTCTATTAATTATGGCAAAGACATTTTTAAATTACCAGTTGACACTACTTCATAAATTACAACCCACCTTTATTTCAAGCAAACCAAATCTTCCATAGCCTGTGGAATAACTTTGTCATGAAAGTAATTACACCTGTGTGGAGAAATTATTAAACTGCTCTGTAAGTAACAATGATAGAAGTATTAAAAAAGCAAATGCAAAACCAGGAGCTTTTTCCCATCAGCACCTACCTGACTTGACTAGAAAAATGCCTTATCTATATAAAAACTTACCCATCTAAACTCACCTGACACCTACATTTATTTACATTCCGTGAAACACTGATGTGCACATCTCTCTCTCTGATGACCAACACTAACAAATAGATACTGTTATTAAAAGGACATATAAATATTAAGAAGAATTCTCCTAAGAAACTGCAGCATCTCTGCCAGTGAAGTAGTTCCAGCTACCACAAAAATAGCACTAGCTCTCATTCCCTCTTTCTCCCATGAAAGGGAAGAGCTCTCAAATCAAAGAAGATAAATTAAAGCAAATAATTCTAATAAAGCTTACTCCCTTCCTTTCCTATTGTGAAATTTATAGCTCTGGAAGACTGATTCATCCCAGTATTTTCATACAGAGAATCCAAGTGTACCATTATGTAATTGTTTTTAAAAGCAAATATTTCTGGTACTAAATATGAATACAATGAATGACATAAATATATGTGACAATTAACCAACTGTAAGGCTAGAGTCTCAGCCTCGCAGAAAGACTCAGGATGGAAGGTCCTCTGGAGTTCAGCTTCCTGCTCAAAGCAGGTCCCAGTCAAATTGGGCTGCTCAGGGCTTGGTTTAGAGATGATCTGAAAGTCTCCCAGAACAGTCACCACAATTGCTCTAAAACCCTGCTCCAGTGTTTGACTGTGAAAAACATTTTCTCAGTATCGATTCAGATTTTTCTCTGCGCATCCATTGACTCTTGCAGCAGTGAGGGGGAAAAAAAGTATTAGTGAGGCTTTTGTCTGAAGGATTTCTCTTCATTGCAGTAAAATTCAGGTTTTTTTTCACCATAACATTATCCTGCATCAAAAGAGTTAGAGGCCACAAACTGCATTGCTTACCAATAGATTTTCCTGGATACAGCTTTGCCTGAGGATATCCTGGGATCATTTTTTCATCTTTAGCTCTCAAATTTTCAAGTTCATGTTTGATGATATACTGACACTCTGCCATTGTCAGGAAACTGTGGTTGTCATCTGAATCAAAAAGAAGGGAGTGTGAAATTGTGCAGCATAGAAAGAAAACTCTGATAGCAAATAACTATCAAAAATGACCAGAATGAGAAAAGGAAAAAAAAAAAATCTTAAATTACATGACAATAACAGAATCACACAAACATTCCAATTAGAAAAGCCCCTCAGGATCACCAAGTCCAACCAATATCCCTGCTCTACAAAGTTCACCCTAAACCACATCCAAACAACTTTCAAACACATCCAGGGTTTAGGTGACTCCACCACCTCCCTGGGCAGCTCATTCCAGGGCCTGACCACTCTTGCTGGGAAAAAAATCTTTCCCAACATCCAGTCTAAATCTACACAGTGGCAGCTTGAAGCCATTGCCTCTTGTTCTAGCACTAATTACCTACAAGCAGAGCCCAGCAGCAGCCTCTCCACAACATCCCTTCAGGTAGCTGCAGGCAGCAATGAGCTCTGCCCTCAGCCTCCTCTGTTTCACACTAACCATCCCCAGCTCCCTCAGTCACTCCCCATCAGATTTATTCTCCAGGCCCTTCCCCAGCTTTGTTGCCCTCCTCTGGACCTGCTCCAGCACCTCCACATCTCTCTTGTACTGTGGTGCCCAAAACTGAACACAACACTCAAGCTGTGGCCTCACCAGAGCTGAGTCCAAGGGCACAATCACCTCCCTGCTCCTGCTGGCCACAGCATTCCTAATCCCAGCCAGGATGCCATTGGCCTTCCTGGCCACCTGGGCACACTGCTGGCTCACATTCAGCTCCTATTACAACCCCCCAGGTCCCTTTCTGCCAGCAGCTCTCCAGCCACACTGCCCCAGGCCTGTAGCACTGCTTGGGGCTGGTGTGACCCCAGTGCAGGACCTGGCATTTGGCCTTGTTGAAGCTGATGCCATTAACACTGACCCATCCATCCAATGAATCCAAGTCCCTCTGCAGAGCCTCCCTATCCTCCTGCAGATCAACACTGCCACCCAATTGGTGTCATTGGATTTAACTCCATTGACTGCCACTCTTTGTGCCTGTCCATCCAGCAGGGTTATATCCAGCAGAGCTGTGCTCATCCAAAATTACTGCCAACCAACATCAACTTTTCTAAACAAACACCTTGAGAAGAATTTTTCTCTGACTGGCCACTTCATTTTTGACTACACAAGTAAACTAAGAGAAGAAAGCACTCAAGAGACAAAGACAACCCTAAAGTACTAATCATTGGAGGCTTAGACAGTATACCAGCAACTACTCTTGCCCTTCCCTGAAGTATATTCATCACAGGTAAGCAGAGAGGGCAAATCTCCTTTTCAGTAAGCATTTCACAGCAAATATCACAGTATCTTGCTCTTTATTTGCCATACAATTTAACAACAAGCCACTGAGACAATAAGTTTTGATGAGCATAAAGAAGGTGAAACAATAAGAAATCTTTAAAAATACCTCACATTAAGAGTTACAGGAAGAAACTTACTGTCAACCCCATAAATGTATCATCAAGGAAACAGAGACTAATTTTCTTGAGACAAGAACAAATTGATGATTTTTTTTCTCTCTCTAAGGAGTAAGAAAATATAAGGAGTGCCCTAAAGTTGAAACAGCAACAAATCTCCAGTACAAAGAATAGAAATATAGTATCAGTTGAATTGGGGAATTGGAAATATCACTAAGACAGCACAGGCTGCAGGGTTTGTTTTGTAAATGACATGTTTTTCACCTCATCTAAGTCAGCTGGTTTATTCTTTAATCAGACCTCATAATTATATTAGTGTTTAAAAAAAACAACCAAGCAACAAAAGAAAAAACCAAAACCCCAACAAAGCAGGAGATACGGCAGAAATTGCATTTCAGCTTTACACTAGTTGGGAGCTGCAGCTGCTCCTAGGAAATCTGTAAGCAGTGACAGATTAGCATCAAGAATGTAAATGCCTGAAGGAAACAGAAATAGCACTTCTGCAACTGAATTCTTCTCAGCCTCCTAATTTCAGGGAAGCAAGGTCACAAAAGAAAACACTGCAGCAGCTAGCTCTCACAGCAGCAGTATTCAATCAACTGGCATTAAACAAAATAAAACCCCCTCAGCTTTATTATTGCTTCAGGCAGGCACAAGAACCTTTATACTGAAAATGCAGTGAAAGGCATCACCTATACAGGCACACAAAAAGTATTAGCAAGTCTTAGCTGGAATTCCAACATATACTTGGAAAGGAAAAATAAGTTCTGCCACTGTTGAGGATTAAATACCTTACAGGTAGCATATGACTGTGTTAGCATCTCCTCAAAATGAAAAAGGGAAAGGGATTACTTTTCTCATCATGACCACATTCCATTGAATGGCTCTAGAGTGTTCTTTCATTTGGTTTGATGTGTAAATGTAAGAGAGTAAAATGTTTCCATCTTCTCNCTGCAAACAACTTCCTCCTAACATCCACTTTCAATCTCCCCTCTCACACTTCAAACCCATTCCCCTTGTCCTGGCATTCCCAGACCTTCTCAATAGTCCCTCCCCAGCCTTCCTGGAGCCCACTTCAGATACTGGAAGGCTACTCTAAGGTCTCCTGGAAGCCTTCTCTTCTCCAGGCTGCAGAGCCCCAACTCTCTCAGCCTGTCCTCACAGCAGAGCTGCTGCAGCCCTCTCAGCATCTTGGTGGCCTCCTCTGGACCTGTTCCAACACTTCCATGTCCTTCCTGTGCTGAGGGCTCCAGAACCGTACACAGTACTCCAGATTATATGATAATTAACCTCAAAACTGGCTCACAGAAATTGAATTGCTCTGTTAATTCAAAACATTAATTGTGAATCCTGCACTCATGTTTATCACCTACTTTTACCTGCCCTGTTTCCAACAAAAAAAAATCTTTAATACGAATAGGAGCCAGAAAAGTGCAAGCAAAGAGTGAAAGCCATGTCAAAGAAGAACAATTTCATTTCATATGTGATCTCAATTTCCACAGGTAAAGATGAGTAACTATTTCATGGCTTTCTCTGCTATATTTCAGGTCACTGCTACCATTCCAAGCAATGTAAAGATTGTGATTTAGCAGTGTAATTGCTCATAATCTTTAGCCATGGCTTTACAATGACAAAGACTCCTCAAGCTGCTTACCTGCAAAATCTTTGAAAGTTTTTCTGCTACTATAGGTAAAAGTCCTCATTGAGTTATCATTGCATTCCTTTACCAAACCCACAGCCTCAGCTCCCAGCAACAGCCTGAAGTGAGAAGCTCCAACCAGATAAATAGTTTCATCTCCATTTTCCGTGACCAGTGGTTTAACCAGCAGTTGTGCACCTTTAAAGCAAAGAAAGGCAAACTAAGGAAGAAAACTTACTGCAAAGAGTGGAAGGATTGTAAGATTCAGACATGTCACTGCGCACCAGTATTCATTAATAACAGGTTTCTGTCATTACATTTTCGTGACACCAGTGTGAAGCTCTTACGAAGAATTAAGCGACTTCAAAACGACAAGAACAGAGCAGGGTTGGCTAAACAATAATTAAACCACAAATTACCTGAAAACTAATTTTCTGCATGTCTTCCTATTATGATGGCAGCCAATTTGATTCCCAAGTGGTACAGAAGGTCATACTGTGTACTCATACTCTGTACTCACCTCCATTTGATTTTTTGTCCACAATTCGTTCAGTGAACCATTCCACAGTTTCCTTTTTGGTGCCTTTTGCAAGCTCAATTACCACAAGAGGCCTGAAGTTAGGCTCAGAAGTGTCCAGAAAAGACCAGCTTTCTGCCATCTTTTGAGAGCTCCCTAAGTACAAAAACAAACAAGCAAGATACTGTTAAAAAAAAAAAAAAAAAAAAAAAAAGGAGAGTATTTGGTGTCAATTTAAAAATCACAAAACCTTACTGTAGTGCATTACCTATGTCTGTGCTTAGCAAAGCAGCAGGTGTCCATTTCTGTGGGCAGTTTGAGTAACCTTTCCAGATGGAAAGATGCTACCAATCTTTAGTGGCATGGAAGTAGGGAAATTGTTGCTACGTATAGCAAAGTAGCAGGGATGAGAAAGCAAATAAAGTCCTAAGGAGAAACTATCATCAAAAACAACAGCTCTCAACTTCCTGCAGTGCATTTGTCAACAAATGAAAACATGAGCAGAAGAGAATGTTAGATAGATACCCCAAACCAATAAGCTTCACCTCTTAAGACTCTGCAGATACATTATATGTTTAACCCTCTCAGGGAATCTTGTGGAACTTTAACCACACCAAGGAAACTTCTACCACCTTAGGTGTTCAAGCCAGGTTGGATGAGGCCTTGAGTGACCAGTACTAGTGGGAGGTGTCCCTGCCTATGGCAGGGGGTTGGAACTGGATGATCCTTGAGGTCCCGGTCCACCCTTACCATTCTATGATTCTGTTAGGTAGGCAAGCAGGAGACCTATCATGTAGACAGGAAAAGTACATGCAAAGCACTAAAATGACCTGTTGAAAGACATAAACCAAGTGTTCTGTGACAAAGTCCAGATGTGATGTGTTAAGCATCACCACAGCTCTATATGTAAATAAGGCAAAATTATCTAAGTACATTTTTATAGAGCCATTTAGGTCAGAAAAGACCTTTAAGAATATAGAATCCACCTGCAAACCCAGCACTGCCAAGTTCAAGACTAAACCATGTCTCTACGTGACACATCTACATATAGAATCACGGAATGGTTTAGGTTGGAAGGGACCTCAAAGCTCAGCCAGTTCCAACCTCCTGCCATAGGCAGGGACACCTCCCACTAGTACAGGTCACACAAGGCCTCATCCAACATGGCCTTGAACACCTCCAGGGAGGTTGTGGAGCACAGAATCACAGAATGTGATCAAAGATCACACTGTGCCAGTGTCTCACCACCCTCACTGCAAACAACTTCCTCCTAACACCCAGTTTCCCCTCTGGCACTTCAAACCCATTGCCCCTTGTCCTGGCATTCCCAGACCTTGTCAATAGTCCCTCCACAGCCTTCCTGGAGGCCCCTTCAGATCCTGCAAGGCTACTCCAAGGTTTCCCGGAAGCCTTCTCTTCTCCAGGCTGCAGAGCCCAAACTCTCTCAGCCTGTCCTCACAGCAGAGCTGCTGCAGCCCTCTCAGCATCTTCATGGCCTCCTCTGGACCCACTCCAACACTTCCATGTCCTGCTTGTGCTTGGGGCTCCAGAACTGCACACAGGACTCCAGGTGGGGTCTGAGGAGAGCAAAGGGGCAGAATCCCCTCCCTTGCCCTGCTGCCCACACTGCTCTTGCTGCAGCCAACTTGGCTCCTACCGTCTATTCAGGATCGTTGTGCTTGGTGTGGTGGCTAAGATTTTGTTTACTTTTAGATGTGCTACTGCTGAAAACTGGTACAGTGCTGAAGTACTATTACAATTTTAGTTTGTGGCTTCCTATACCGGTAGGATTTGCTTACAGAGTAGGTAGTTCAGTGCCTACCTAACACAGCCCCTATGGCCTCGGTCGCTTCTTCAACAATCATACATGGCAGAACTTACTGCCATGTACCCCGAAGGGTGGGGGAACACAGCCAAAAGGACTTATAACCCCCGTAGCCAGTGATAGAGGAAGTCAGGGAGCCGTCGGTGGCCGCTAAGGGCGGTGTCCCGGCCAGTGAGGTCCACAGCAGAGCAGCCCCGCAGCTCTGCCACCAGTCCGGCGGCCCCGGGCAGCCCGAGGCGGCAATGCCCCTCGCCGTGACCGCTCAGAGGACACCCACGGCGCCTTCCCACAGCTGCCAGCCTGCGCCTGGCTCTCCTTTTACAGCACCCGAGCGACCGGGGAGGAGAGGGCCGGTGACTCACTCACTCACTCTCTCCCTGCGCCGCCTCTCCCCTGCGCCGCCGCCTGGAGCCCACGGCCACCTAGGCACGCGAAGCGGGCTTGAGCCCCCGGGAGGAAAGGGCGATTAGAGCTGTGACGGGCACCGCACCGAGGACGGAGGGGCTTCCGCAGCTGAACCGGCTGCAGAGTCAGCCCAGGGCCCCCGAGGCAAGCATCCCCCCCAGCCGCAAGAACGCCGCCACAAGAGCGCGACGGGGGGCGGCCCGGCGATGGCTTCACGCCACGACGGGTAGGCGGGCAGGGGGAGACTCCTCCTCCTCCTCCTCCCCGCGGCGACGGTCTGCGGCACAAGCAGCAAGAGCCCCTTCCCGCTGGGTAACAGCCGCCCACACCCCCACTCACCGCCGGCTGCCGGGTCCACATCCGCAGGGCAGGGCGGAGCGGGGAGGCGGGAAGCGGACTCGTGTCGCAGACAGCCGGCGCTGGCACCAGGCGGCCTAGCGAGCCACCGCCCAGCGGCTGCCCCTGTGCCCGCCTACCGCCGCTGGCTGCCTTGCTCCTCCCGGCCGCAGGCGGCGCTGCCTGGCGCGCTTCGCAGGGAGCAAGCGTGCGGCGGCCGGGACCAAGCTGCGGCCCGGGCCGGGAGGCTGTGGCTTAGGGCCCGGCGACTGTTTCCTGTGACAGAAAGGTCTGCCTCACTGGGTTTGTTTTGGGTTTACATTTCCGTCCTCTTTTACCTGGCCTTCTGGTGCCGAGACTGTTCGTTAGAGGTTGTAATTTCACACTTCCGTTTGTGAGTGAGAGGTGGGAAGTGTATTCGGAGCCGGTATGCTGTCTGAAGAAGGTGCCCAGCAAAGCCTGCTCCTTTGCTAGCCTCCTCGGAGATATTTTTAAACCAGAGTCTCCAGGATTTTGGTTGTTTTGGGGCTTTGTTTTGCTTTGTTTGTTGGTTTGTGGGGGTTTTTTTGTGTGTGTGTGGTTTGTTGGGTTTTTTAGGTCTTTGCTTGGGTTGGGATTTGGTGGTTTTTTGTTTATTTTGTGTGGGTGGGGTTTTTTTTGTTTTTTTTTATAAGGGCCTTCAGTGCTTCTTGCCAATCAGGTCAACTTACAGCTGTGAATAATGCATATGGCTCCAGAATGATTACAGAAACTTAGAATCACAGAATCCACCAGGTTGGAAGAGACCTCCAAGCTCATCCAGCCCAACCTGGCACCCAGCCCCAGCCAATCAACCAGACCATGGCAATAAGTGCCCCAGCCAGGCTTGGCTTCAACACCTCCCTGGGCAGCCCTTTCCAATGCCAATCACTCTCTCTGGCAACAGCTTCCTCCTAACATCCATCCCAGACCTCCCCTGGCACAACTTGAGACTCTGTCCCCTCCTTCTGTTGCTGCTTGCCTGGGAGAAGAGCCCAACCCCAGCTGGCTACAACCTCCCTTCAGGTAGCTGCAGACAGCAACGAGGTCTGCCCTGAGCCTCCTCTTCTGCAGGCTGCACACCCCCAGCTCCCTCAGCCTCTCCTCACAAGGCTGTGCTCCAGGCCCCTCACAGCCCTGCTGCCCTTCTCTGGGCACCTTCCAGCACCTCAACATCTCTCTTGAATGGGGGGGTCCAGAACTGGACACAGCACTCAAGGTGTGGCCTGAGCAGTGCAGAGTACAGGGGCAGGATACCCTCCCTGGTCCTGCTGGCCACACTGTTCCTGATACAAGCCAGGACCTTTTCTCCTGAGCTTCCAGTGGGACTTTCCATTATCCAAGCCTTGTACAAAAAGTCGTTCAAGTATTTCACAGGCTCACAGAATGTCAGAGGTTGGAAGGGACCCAAAGAGATCATCGAGTCCAACCCCTCTTTAGCTACTGTGTCATTGTTCTACTGGATAGGGTCTTTTAATGTCAGTATTACTTCGTGGGGCTGCCACATTTCTGCAGTGTCTTGTCCACTAGGTGTCATGTTCTCGCCAGGCAGTGAATCCTTCACCGTTACACTCCCTTTCTGAAAGGTTGGCATTTTGCTAGCCATGTATAAACCTTAGCACATCACTCCACCTTCACAAAAGAAAAACAGGACGATGGGGGATGCGTCTGTATATGCATACCCTGCTGGTGCAGTGGAAACAGTCTCACCTGACCAGAAAAAGTGGATTACTTTGTGCCTAGCACTGTGTCATGTTGGATAGAAATTTTCCATTAGGATGATTAGCTGATTTAAAGATGGACCAGGTATGCTCATCCTGAATTGCAAACTGCACAGTCACTATAGCTAAATATAAATCCCCAGTTGTATCCATTTGTGACTGTAGCTTAGTCTTGTGATTCTGTTAGCTGCTTACAGCATTTTCATGGTCTGTCTGTGTCACAGTGCAGACTGCAGCCAGGGTATAATGGATGAGGCAGGAAGGAAAAAAATAAAAGACAAAAAAGGATCAAATTGAAATTTCAAGAGGAGGTTATTTACTCTGTGGTTCTGTGGTTAACCCTATTGTCACTGGACTAATAGCTACTATGGTTCTTAATGTGCCATTAACCTTCTATGAAGTGAAATTCTCTTGCACTTGGTTGAAACTCTGCTTTTGTTTTGGGTGTAGTTTAATGGCTAGCTGAGGCCACTTGGTGAGCATTGCATTGCATGTCACAATATGTTAATTAATCTTGTTTCTTCTTGCTTTGTGATATTCTGCTAAACTCTCAGCCCACAGCTTTTTGCCTTTTTCTCCAACTAGGGTGGGGAGGAAGAGGGAGCAAGCACCTTGCATGGTGCTCAGTTGCTGGGTGTGCCTAAATGTGGCATATCATGAGCCACTCCAAACTACATCATGGTGGGTTTTATTGCACTTCATGAAATATCTCATGTGTTCTTACAGACAACTTCATGAAATTACCTATATAAAAATGAGAATGCCACAGCTGTGCTTGATTTTACTGTACTGATTTTAAGTGACTTGAAGCATAACTTGGGAGCTGGTCTTTTATGGAACTCTTGATTATTAAAAGAGTTGTGTAACTTTTTCTAGCTGATTCTTCAAACTGTCATCAATTGATTTCTCTAGGGAAATACCCTGGCTTATACACTTAGGCAAAGGCTGTAGTGCTGGCATAGTGCTGAAAAGCACTCAGCTTTGACAGCTGTCCAACAGTTTTAAATCTAAAGCCTCTGAGACCTGCTTCCCCTTCATACAGTATACACTGTTGTGTTGTAGAATTATAGAATCATAGTCAGAGTTGGAAGGCACCACAAGGATCAGCCAGTTCCAACCCCACTGCCATGCCCAGGGACACCTCACACTAGATCAGGCTGGCCAGAGCCTCATCCAGCCTGGCCTTAAACACCTCCAGGGATGAGGCTTCTACCACCTCCCTGAGCAACCCATTCCAGGCTCTCACCAACCTCATGCTGAAGAACTTCTTCCTAACATCCAGTCTGAATCTACTAATTTCTAGCTTGATTCCATTCCCCCCAGTCCTATTGCTACCTGAGAGCCTAAAAAGTCTCTCCCCAGCTTTTTTGTAGCCCCCTTCAGATACTGGAAGGCCACAAGAAGGTCATCTGGGAGCCTTCTCCTCTCCAGACTGTACAGCCCCAACTCCCTCAGTCTCTCCTCACAGCAGAGCAGCTCCAGCCCTCTGCTCATCCTCGTGGCCCTTCTTTGGACACCTTCCAGCACATCCATAGCCCTCTGGTCCCAGGGGCTCCAGAACTGGATGCAGTACTCCAGGTGGGGTCTCACCAATGGAGAGTAGAGGGGGAGGATCACTTCCCTCACCCTGCTGCCCACACTGCTCTTGCTGCAACCCAGGCTCTGGTTGGCTCTCTGAGCTGCAAGTGCACACTGACAGCTCATATTGAGCTTCTTGTCCACCACCACCCCCAAGTCCCTCTCCTCAGGGCTCCTCACTGCCCAACCTATATTGGTGCTTGGGATTGCCTTGACCCAATAATACATTTGCAAATCTGCATATAATTAATTTATTTATTATGCCCTACTAAGAACTGTACATCTGTTCATTTGACTGTTCTCACCATTGATTGGGAAATGAGAAAACTAGTCAAATACATTCAACTACAGATTTCCTTGTTGTGTTAATTACTTCAAGGGCCCAAGCTTGTTGTTATTACTCACATCAGTTTGGCAATCTGCATACTCAGAAATACTTCCCTGCAGGGAGTTGGAACTAGATGATGTTTGAGGTCCCTTCCAACCTAAATCATTCCATGATTCTATGATTTTCAGATGTCCCCTAATTGATGAATACAGGTGTCTACTCATCCAGGATTTCCAAAACAGAAATAAAAATAATAAACCTTAAATAAACTAAACTTAGTCTTTTTACCAAAATTTAATTGATCACTGGACTTCGCAAGGTTATGGAACTCGTCCCCTTAGAAACCAACACCAAGATCAAAATACTGACCTGGGGAAAATAGTATCATCTGAAATAATCAGTGAAACACTGCAAAGCAATCACTAAAGTAATTAGTTATTAAAGTGGATGAGTCAAAAGAGAAACTCTTTTGCTGTGATCTCTTCTACAGGACCAGCAACCAAGCTACTGAGAGATCAAGGATCACTAAAGTAATCACTAAAGTGTTTAGTTATTAAAGTGGATGAGCCAAAAGAGAAACTCTTTTGCTGTGATCTCTTCTACAGGACCAGCAACCAAGCTACTGACATATCAAGGAGGTGTGCATCTGTTGTTATAACACTGCACATGTACTTTTCATATCTACTTAATTCCTTAAATTCAACGTCTGGTAGAGTTTTTCACCATCTGAGTCTGTGTGGGTCCCAGCACTGTCAGCAAATGTCCAGAGCATGGAGTAATAAAGATACATGGTATATTCTGTCAGTTCAGGTGAACATGAGACACAAGGCACCCTGAGTACACCCTGAGTACAGTACACCCTGTCTGCTATAGTCATACACTCAGAAATACCAGACATAATGTTTGAAAATGTGAATAATTCTTCCACAAATTCTAACTAAATACGAACTAGTCTTTTATCTTTACTAAGATCAATTGATCCATAAGTCTGTACAGAAAAACTTTGATTTTTATCAAGGTCATTGTGCTGGTTTGAGGCTGAGTATTTTGATGAAAAAAAATTATAGGCTGTGAAAAGCAAACAGTGGTGATGTCTGCTTCACTCATAGGCTTGCTGAGATGGATAAAAACAAGGACACAAACATAGGTAAGACAGAGTCTCTCTGGGAGGGGGGTTGTGTTTCTGTATTACCTTTAACTTTTGTATTTCTGAAACTATTCCTGTCTATCGTGTATATGTCTGCCTGTACATTGTGCTAAGCTATAAATACAGCTTCATTTCTTAACTTCCAGCCAGCTGAGTCTAGCCTGGGTGATTTCATTGTGTGTGGGGGGAGCAGGGAACTCCCAAACCATCACAGTCATTGAATTTGTCTTTTCTTTCTATAGTGTATAAACCTATAATCTGATTTGAAGTACACTCAGATGTATCAAACTTAATTTTTAGAAGTTTTTATTGTAGTGAAAATCATCTCCAATCAGTAGTGTGGTAGAAAACAGGACTCCTGTTTCTGTTCTTCTCAATTACTTCCTTCTGAAGCAGGTGTCTAGTGTGTAAAGGTGGAACGGCAGAAGTGTAGTATTTGCCCCATTTTAGGCTGCAGAAGGGACTACTCCTCTGTGCCAGTATTACAGTGAAATGAGCTAAGCAGAACACTATATTAAAAAAGGATTCTCCATTCTTAATGTCAAATGTCAAGTGAAAGACAAGAGAATATTAACAATTAATATTGCCCTTAAAAATGTTTTTTTTTCCTGAGGCATCTGAAGTCATGTACTGAAGACAGTGTGGAATTCAGGCTCTGCTTGAGATTTCTGCTTTTTCAGGAAAACTAAAATTGTGTTTTGGTGTTATGTTATATAACCAACAAGAGTCTGTGTTTACTTCAGATGTGATGAGAACGATGAGTGTCTGGGTACTGACAATGTCAGTTAGTCCAGCCCTGGGTGTGCGTGGGTGTGTTTAAAGTGAGTCACAGTGAGGCCTGCTGTATTGCATGTAAGGTCCTAGAGCTGATGGGAGCATCATGTTTTGTCTGTTACTGCAGTGTTGGAGGCTCTACATGAAGACACACCCTGGCCATGTCAGTCTGTGTGGCAAGAACATGCTCTCTCAGATGTCGTATAAGGTAGGCAGGTCCCCTGGGGTGGCACACAATGGTGTGGACCAGCAGCAAAGGTAGAGGTATACCTTCCTTGGCTGTTAGAGACAGCCACAGTTTCTTCCCAGGCCCATGGAATTGAAGACTGAGAGAAGCTGCAGTGCTGGACTTATTAATATCACTGGTTCCGTGTGCTACAGCAGGGAGCTGCATGCTGAAGGCTGATGTCGAGGTGTGGGAGGATTAAGTCTTCTGTTGCTTTATTAAATCCACACCTGCAACTGTGTTTATGATTGTCACTTAACAGTGAGAGAGCTTGTCCTCTTTTGTGGACACTCTGGAAATGCTGGGACATACAAGGTGACTGTCATCACTCATTTATGTCATCACTCTGAAGGTGGCAGATTACTAACAAAAATGACAGTAAGAAGCAGGGCTGGTCCTGTGTCCCAGTTGAGCTGTCTTGTCTGAATTGAATTCCCACCTCCAGACTGAGGTGGTTTCAGGTGTCCAAAAGCAGCCCCCATGCTGGTGTAAGCACACAAGTAACACCCTCCTTCAGGCCCTTAGAAATGGCTGATGGTAAGGGCTGAAAGGCTGCCCTTAGTTGTATATGACAACTGTGTTTAGAGAGATGTTTCTCCACGTGCCAGATAGGTAGGACCTAGTGGGAATCAGCATCTTTGTATGTCTGGAAATAGGAATCTGTGCAACAACTGGTAGAACAGGCTGTTCTGGGCCTGTTGCTGCTTAATGTGGTTGTGTACTCTGAAACCATTGAGCACGTATGCAGCTGCATACTGCTTTATCAGCTCACAGACATTTGAAACTCACACTAACCTGGCTTTGAAATGCTCCAAGAGAAAACATTCTGGGCATTCAACATTCTTAAAAGCAGGGAGATTGGTAAATGCCAGAATTAGGATAAATATTGGCAGTGTTAGATGAGGTAGTTAGTGTCTCACATTGAAGGTAATGATCTACTTGGCAACAGTGCTGTAAGACCAGAGCTATCAGAATCATCTAGCCAGATAAAAGATATCCTGTGACTATGCTTAAGTTTTCCATATCCCTTGCTTAGCAACTATTAATGAGAAGCAATATTGAGTTATCAGATACATTAGACTTTTCCCTTAATCCTTAGCAAACATACATCACTTACTGACATTTTGCAAAAGGACTTTTAAGAGACAAAGGTGAAAGGTGTTTTGCTTTCATCAGACAACATTTGTGCCTCATTTAGTTACATAGCCTTTCAAGAGGTCTCAACCTACTCCAGGGATTTTGTTGTATGACCAAAGTAATGTTGTGTGATAAATACTAAGAAGAACAACACATTAACCTCTACTGAAAAAAATTCAGAGCTCTTATGGTAAGATGCAGTATTATTTGTGTAATATTATTTATTCCCTATGTGTCTTTATTCAACTCTCTGAGGGATACAGTAGATAATAAAGCTGGTTCGCCATTTGTTTTCTTAATTTCCAAAGCCATAAACCTTTATTTGATATTTTAAATGTGTATGTTTAGTACAGGACAATTTCAGCAGTATCCAAATATACTTGAGTAGGGAGGAAAATGGCAAATAAATGATAGTTCCTTAAAATACTAGAAGAAAAAATACTTTAGGATTTAACTGACCTTTATTAAAGTGTCTTCCATAATAGATACCAAAATCAAGTAAAAATTTAATCAGTACTCTACTGCACCCACTGTGGACTCTGCTCATGTATAATTCACACATACATGATTTTTTAATGGGATTTATTTGTATTGACTCCTTTAAGTTCAGCCCCTGTCACTAAAATATCAACTTTTCTGTTTTGGGAGCTGTACATCAGCACTCTGATAGTGTGAAGAATTGTGAAGGTGAAGAATTGGTTCCCCAAATAGGTTCCTGCACAGTTCTGTTACCTGAAGGAGTGTCAGCCAGAGCCCTCCCCACCCCCAGGTGACTGTTCAGCTGCCATTTACAGAGATCATCTGCATCACGCAGTGCCACCTGACACACTCTAAGTATCAAACATATCTGCGGAGGCCTGGCATCTAGGTACACCACAAGACTAATGATAGATCTGCAGCTTTCTGAAGCAGGAAGAGATGGTGCACATAGCAACTAAAACAGTATTAGACAGCTGTGTTTAAGCAACTTGTTTAGCTTTTTGCTTCTCTACTTAGGTGAACACTTTTTAAAATAATAATTCCCTGACAGAGCAGTGTTCTGCATCAGCCTCAGAGAGCCAACAGTTCTTTGCACAAGAAGTTACCCATCATGGACATGATCATGTGTTATTCTCCTTTTGATTGTAAATAAGCCTAGCCTGTTTATTAATTTTCTTTCACCCAGCCCACAGTAACATCTTTCTGCAAGTAATAGTTGGTAATACTGTTAATAAATGGAATACCCAAGTTGCTTCCACAGCACATCCCCTGCTCTCTTTGGGTGTGCCTACAAAGCAAATAAACAGTATTAACTGTTCATGTCAGTGGGATTACTTAGCCACTCACTGGTAAGCACATGGAATGTGAAATGTTTCAGCTGAGTGAAAGTCTCAGAATTACTCTACATGTCCAAAGCACCCTACAAAGCAAAATCAAGGTGTGCCTTGCTCAACCTGGCCTTGAACACCTCCAGGGAGGTTGTGGAGGACAGAAGCACCCAACGTGATCTTTGATCACATTCTGTGCTTCTGTGCTCCACAACCTCCCTGGGCAACCTGTGCCAGTGTCTCACCACCCTCACTGCAAACAACTTCCTCCTAACATCCACTTTCATTCTCCTCTCTTCCAGTTTAAACCCACTGCCCCTCGTCCTGTCATTGCAAGACCTTGTAAATAATCCCTCTCCAGCCTTCCTGTAGGCCCCCTTCAGATACTGGAAAGCTACTATAAGGTCTCCTCCATCCGAATGACTTTTAAACACATCCAGGGTTGGTGACTCAACCACCTCCCTGCACAGCCCATTCCAATGCCTGACCACTCTTGCTGGGAAAAAATGTTCCTAATGTCCAGTCTAGACCTACCCAGTGGCAGCTTGAGGCCATTCCCTCTTGTTCTAGCACTATTTACCTGTGAGAAGAGACCAGTACCACTCTCTCCACAACATCCTTTCAGGTAGCTGTAGGCAGCAATGATGTCTCCCCTCAGCCTCCTTTTTTTTTCAGACTAACCAGCCCCAGCTCCTTCAGTCACTCTTCATAATATTTACAGAAAGGAAAATGAGTATCTCCCTGTTTATGAATATTAGGATTCCCATGGCTTATGTAGTGGTTGGCCTTTACTCAGCATAAGGGTGTCTTTTTTTGCAACTGATTGTAAAGAAAAGCAAGAATTGCAAGCTATTCAATGTCACACAGTATATACTGTACACAAACCCACATAGAATCATAAAACCAACCAGGCAGCAGAACAAGGGGACACAGTCTCAAGGTGTGGCCTGAGCAGTGCTGAGCACAGGGGCAGAAGAACCTCCCTGCTCCTGCTGGCCACACTGCTCCTGATGCAGGCCAGGATGCCATTGGCTCTCCTGCCCACCTGGGCACACTGCTGCCTCATCTTCAGCTATTCTCTCCCAGCACCCCCAGGTCCCTCTCTGCCTGGCTGCTCTCAGCCACTCTGTCCCCAGCCTGTAGCACTGNCCAGCCCTCCAGCCAATTCTTGACCCATTTCAGAGTGAATCTGTCCAAGCCATGCACTGCAGCTGTGCCAGGAGCTTGTTGT
>VWYK01039600.1:0-10575 GCA_013399775.1 Semnornis frantzii | reverse complement strand
AGGAGAGGAGAGGACTGGCCTATGTGGGATTCATATCAGTGACATGTCCAGAACTTTGTTACTCCAAAAAAACCAGTCTATGAGTCTGTATTTAGGAAAATTAATCGAGATAGCGTATGGAAATGTGCTATTGAGGCTGAAACCGGGGAGAAATCCCAGTTTTGGGTTAACCATGAGACCGGTCAGGATCTAGTTTGCTCACCCTTAACAGCAGTGAAGCACATCCAGGCCTCTAATTTGTGGATGTGATAATAAAATGGCATTTTATTTTTCTGGTTGTAAACAGGAAAGAAAAAACTCTCATGGCTTTGATAGATTGGATCTCTGTTTTAATCTGGCAGCGAGCCCTGACTTTAGTCAAGGATAGCATTGTCCTTAGAGGGATTTCTTCCAGAATTTTGTAGACCTACCTTTCACGCAACGTCTCACTCACCTCTGGAGAGCAGTTTGGCTTTTGACATTTATTAGATTTTGAGTATCCAATCCGTAGCACACATGAGAACTCACTTTTCCTGAAGAGCATTCTTTCAAGGTAATCATGATGGTCAATAGCCAGTCACCAACTCACTAAATATGAAACCCCTCCTCGATCACCATGTCCAGTTTTGGGCCCCTCACTAGAAGACAGACATCAAATTGCTAGAGTGTGTCCAGAGAAGGGCAACAAATTTGGTGAAGGGTCTGGAGAACAAGTCTTATGAGGAGTAGTTGAGGGAACCGGGATTGTTTAGTCTGGAAAACAGCAGACTGATGGCAAACCTCATTGCTCTCTACAGCTTCATGAAAGGAAGTTAGAGTGGGGTGAGGGTCAGTCTCTTCTCCCTAGTATCAGGTGATAGAAGAAGAGGAAATGGTCTCAAATTGCACCAGGAGAGGTTCAAGTTTGATATTAGAAACATTTTCTTCACAGGAAGGATTATCAAGCTTTAAACAGGCTGCTCAGGGAGGTGGTGGAGACACCACCCCGGGAGGTGTTTGAGAGATGCACGAGTGTGGTGATGAGGAATGTGGTTTAATGGTAGTGGCTTAGCAGTAGTCCGAGGTTTAAGTGAGTGATTGGGACTTCCTGATTTCAAGGGTTTCTTCCAATGTCAACAGTTTTATAGTTCTGTGGCAAAATATATATTATTGAAGCATATAATTAACAATACCAAAACTAAAGTAAGACTAAGATTGTTGTTTTCCGTGTGCTAAATCCTAGTGATTTGTTAGTAATTAGTACAATATTGATTTTTATTTTGTTATGTATGAAACAGAAGTCTCCTAAACAAGATGAGAAACTCAACCAATTCCTCATGTGGACAGTTTGAAATTTGTACCCTATTTTCGTCTTCCAAAAACTGAGCACTGTGGTGCTCAGTGCCACAGTGTGAAATGTCTTACCCCAGAGTGTGAAATCTTTATATATGAGTATGGTTACTGCTACCAAAGGTCATAGAGTCACAGAATGACAGGTTGAAAGGGTCCAAGAGGATCATCTGGTCCAACCTTTCTAGGTGATATAAGAGTTGAAATGAGCCGACTCAGCATCCTGTCAAGTTGAATCTTCAAACTGTCCAATGCAGGCGAATCCACTGCTTCCCTTGGGACATGATTCCAATATCTTACTGTTTTCATAATGAAGCGTTTTCTTCTGAAGTCCAATCAGAATCAACCCAGGAATAATTTGTCCCTATTACCCCCTGCCGTTTCCACAGTACTCCTTGTAAAAAGAGAGTCTCCATCCTCCTGGCAGCCACCCTTTATGTACTGGTCCATGGTAATGAGGTCTCTCCTAAGCCTTCTTGTGTTAGGGTTGAATAAACCCAGTTCTTTCAGCATTCCTTCAGAGGCAGATCTGCCAGTATTCTGATCATTCTCATGGCCCTTCTCTGGACGTTGCAAATCATGGGTATGTTAGCAGATATTTACTAGTGAGTTTCACTTGAATTAATTTAAGTTAGATGGTAACTTGAAAGCTAAACTTTAAAATACTGAACTTTCTGTCCTTTTTGTGCCATGGCAGGGCTTTGTTAGGAGAGATAGGAACTGTTCTCAGAGCAAATAGATGTTCTTCTTTACTGGTAACAAACTGACCTTTGCATTTCTCTGCTGCTCATTACACATCATTCTACAGTTTCCATTTCACTGTGTTGCCATTTTTGTTATTGACAGGGTTTCTGTTCCTGTAGCCTTCCTCTGCCTTCAAGCAGCAGCTAGTTCATAATCATTCTCTTTTTAACCTTTGATGAGAAGAGGTTGATAAGCTGCTTCTGGAGTGACTTCCTCTTCAGGGTAGGGGGGTTGCTGGAAAGTTGCTCCAAAGAGACAGGTAGCAGTCCTTAGCCAAATATGAAGTCTATGCTTTCCTGAATCTAAGCCTACTTAAATCACAATGCTCCCCTCTGTTTCATATACTATTGTTTATCGACCACTTTAGTAGTATGTTCTCTCCTTCCATGGGAGCACTTTACTATGAGGGTGGTGAGATACTGGAATGGTCTGATCAGAGAAGTTGTGGATGTCTCATCCCTGAAAATACTGAAGACCAGGCTGGATGAGGCTTTGAACAACCTGGCCTGTTGGGACCATGGCAGGGTGTTGGAACTAGATGGTCTTTAAGGTCCCTACCAACTCAAGCCATTCTAGGACATGTGGATTTCAGGGCTGACACTAGTAATTGGCCTTGTAGTAGTAATTCTAATCTTTGAGTAATCAAAATCCAGACAAATTATTTATAACCAGCAAGAGAAATCTTCATGGGATAAGGATTTGAAAAGTAAGCTCTTCAAGACAGCTCTTATTTCTCCCTCTGTCTTCTATGATGTATCTGCTTTCTTCAACAGTGCATACATTAAAATGTCCTTAGAATTCACAACATGACATTTTCAGACTTTTGCTAGCAAACGGTCTGTAATGTGCCTCATGCTGCTTTGCCTTTTAAAAATAAATTAAAAAAAAAAAAAAAAAGGTATTTTGAACTGACTTTCATCCCATAGACTTAACTGTTTTGAGTAAAATCTTACCAGGATATTTAGGACACAGATTTACTGTCTGTGCATGCTATCTGTAATGACCCAGTAGACTAGAACATCTTCAGAAGACCAGTCACAATCTATCAAGTCAATGATCTGTGAAATATAAATTCTCTGTGGAAGTTGTTATGGCCCATTAAGTAAATAATAATACCTATTTTATAAACTCTATATTAACTTTATATTTATTGCAGAAGATCAAATTGACATGATAAAATAAAAATCAGCCTGAGCCTCCAACTAGAACTTCCCTGATAGTGAAAAAATGGTTATTTGCTTTTGTCACATCATTCTTTTCATAAGCACCTCTTGTAAGATAGTGTACAATGGATATGAAATGACAGAATACCCAAACAGCCTATTTCCATTGATTTTTCAACTTAATTTTGAAAGCAGAATCTTCATCTAAGCTGAGTCAGATAAGTTAAAATAGGCCTCGATTGAACTGAAGGAGAAAGTTCTTCAAAGAGGCACAAAATTCCAAAATGCAACAATTAACAAAAGTAATTGTGCTGAATTCTGCCTTGATTCCCTGGAAGGCATTCATCTGGAGAATTTCATTCCAACTGCTGTATCAGAATGTTTCAAAATATTGAATGTACTTTCTTTTTTTTTCCCTGAGGTACAGGGCAGGACTCTGATTTCCATATCAGGGCGTATTAGGACATGGCACTGTTGGAGCTGGTCCAGAGGAGGACCACGAAGATGATCAGAGGGCTGGAGCAGCTCTCCTGTGAGTACAGGCTGAGAGAGTTGGGGCTTTTCAACCTGGAGAAGAGAAGGCTTCAAGGAGACCTTATAGTAGCATTCCAATATCTGAAGGGGGCCTACAGGAAGGCTGGGGAGGGACTATTGACAAGGTCTTGTAATGACAGGACAAGGGGCAATGGGTTTAACCTGGCAGAGGGAAGATTTAGATTAGATGTTAGGAAGAAGTTCTTTGCAGTGAGGGTGGCGAGGTACTGGAACAGGTTGCCCAGGGAGGTTGTGGCTGCTCCCTCCCTGGAACTGTTTAAGGCCAGGGTGGACGAGACCTTGAGTGACCTGTGCTAGTGGGAGGTGTCCCTGCCTATGGCAGGGGTTGGAACTAGATGATCCTGAGGTCACTTCCAATCTTACCATTCTATGATTCTATGATTCTATATTTTAAGAAGGAGAATCTGAATCACCAAACTTAGAATTGATCTCTCCTAACAATAATCATGGAGAAGTTAGGTGCTGAGCCAAAGGGACTCTCTTAAGAATTTTGCACGGAGGGAAACAATCCCCATTGTCAGGATTCAGCCTAGTAGAGGTGTCTGAAGCCTATTTTATGTTTCAGTTGAGATCTGTGCTTGAACTGTCAAAGCCTCTTCTCTGTAGTCTATTCCTCTAGGCTGCATTCCTGGTAAATTAGTTTTTACTTGTGGCTAAGATTCCTTGGCAAATCCAATTGCTTTAGTATGGGAAGTCTCCAGAGTATGACCCAACACACACAGACCAACAGGGGTTGGAAGGGACCTGCAGAGATCAGTCCAACCCCTCTGCCAAAGCAGCAACCCCTAGGAGAGGCCACACAGGAATACATCCAGGTGGGTTTTGAAGATCTTCAAAGAAGGAGACTCCACAATCTCTCTGGATGGCCCAGTCCATTGCTCCAGCACCTTCACAGGAAAGAAGTTTCTCTTTGTGAATACAAACTGGAACACAGGAAGTTCCATCTCACCATTAAAAAAACTATTTACTCTAAGGGTAATAGAGCCCTGGACCAGTCTGCCCAGAGAGGTTGCGGAACCTCCTTCTCTGGAGACTGTCAAGAACCAACTGTATATGTTCTTATTTGGCCTGCCCTATGTGATCCTGCTTTGGTAGGAGGTTTGGACTGGATGATCTCTGAAGGTGCCTTTCGGTGATTCCATCATTCCGTGATTCTATGATATCTTTGGTACCTAAGGGCTGAAGAATGACAAATAAGATAACCAGTCTTCACAGCAGCATAGGGAGCCCTCTAAGCTTATGTTTTTTTTTTCCGTAGCTACTTAGTGGAAACTATAAGTGATGCATGGAAAAAATATTACCAACTAGAGGGGGTCATAATGATTTCTTTAAAGCAAAGTTCTGCTTTAAAGCTTGGCCTCCTTCAATCAGGGTAGGTAATGTGCATAGGAATAAATCTAGTAACATACCTCCTTTAACTTTTAATGGGCTTTTGACAAAAGCTTTTGAGAATAGGTTGACGTTGAAGATGATAAGTTATTGTGGACAAATAATCAGTTAAAGATCACCATCTTTGGAGGCGTTCAAGAAACACATGGCCGTGTCACTTCAGGTTAATGATCTTGGTGCTGTCAGGTTGATGGTTGGACTTGGTGGACTGAAACAATTTTGTGATTCTAGGAGAATGTAGTCCAGCAGAAAATCATCGGTGGAGTTCTGCATGGCTGTCTGCTGAGTCCTGTGCTGGTCAATATATTCATAGAAGATATGCAAAATAGGATGAATGGT
Organism: Semnornis frantzii; assembly: GCA_013399775.1. Classification (NCBI taxonomy): domain Eukaryota; kingdom Metazoa; phylum Chordata; class Aves; order Piciformes; family Ramphastidae; genus Semnornis; species Semnornis frantzii. The sequence goes on along the minus strand of VWYK01039600.1, from coordinate 5,077 downwards.
GGTGATTGCACCAAGGTTTGTTAGGACAAGGGTAAACAACAACTGGCAAAAGAGTTCACAAGACTGAAACACTGGGCAATAAAATTTCAGATTAAATTTAATGTAAATTGCAAAGGTATATACTCAGGAAAGACAGTCTAGATTTGTGTCTGGTGGTGGGCTGTGAGCTGACCATTACCATTCAGAAATGAGTCCTTGGATTGTGACGATCACATTTTTCATCCTGTGTAAATATATGGTTAGATTTCTTTTCAGACAATTAATTCTTTTTGCAGTCTTTTCATGAATCTATCAGATGGTCTTGCCAGTTTGAGAAATAAATCATCACATCTTTCCATCCACAGTGGGTAATTAGCAGCATGTAACTTGGAACACGACTGATTACAACTGAAATTGTATAGCATGACTCATCGGTTGATAATTAGATCTCCCCTCATTCTGTACCTAAGTCGTGTCACCATAATCTCTAATGATAAAGGAAAGAATGACTGATTTCATGCTTTTGGCAGACAGAAGCTACATTTTTCTAATGTAGTTACAATAAGGAAATTGAGAGTTTTCTCTTGTATTGACTTTTTACACCTTGCATTCAAAGCATTCTTGCTGCCCTTTAATTGATTCTTCCCCCAGCTTCATAGATTTATAGAATGATTTGGGTTGGAAGGGACTTTAAATATAATCTAGTTACAAACATTGTGCTTTAGACAGAGACACCTTCCTCCAGACCACATTGCTAAAGGCCTTGCCTGGGTTGAACATCTATGACCTTCCTGGGCAACCTGTTTCAGTGTCTCACCACCTCATTCTAAAGGATTTCTTTCTAATATCCAGTCTAAATTTCTTCTCTTCAAGCTTCAATGCATTGTCCCTTGTCCTGTCACTACAAACCCTTGTAAAAGATCCCTTCCTGACTCTCTTGTAGGCCCTTTCAAATACTGGAAGGTCTTTCCAGAGCCTTCTGTTCTCCATGCTGAACAGCCCCAGGTCTCTCAGCCTGTGGCTGTAGGAGAGCTCCTCCAGCCTTCTGATAACCTTCATGGGCCTCTCTGGACCCTGCCAAGCAGGTTCGTTTCCCTTTTGTGTTTAGGACACCAGAAGTGGATGCAGTACTCTATGTGGGCATTCTCACCAGAGCAGAGGGGCAGAATCACTTCCCTCATCATAATGGTCACAGTTGTTTTGATGCAGACCTTCAAACTCCTGTTTTATAACCCTGTTCCCCACCAGCAAAGACGGGAAAATCAGCAACAACAAACAACACGTAATGAATGTTGGATTACAACAAGATACTGCTATAGGTGCTGCGTTGAAATAACACTGGTAAATGTTAGGGAGTGATGTACTATCTCAATAGAGTTTTGATCTAGAACCTGAAGAGCTACAAGTACAGATTACAGAATGTCACAGAAACATTTTGGTTGCAAAAGACTTCCAAGGTCTTTGAGTCCAACCGTTATCTAACTCTGTCAAGTCTCGTGTTGAGGTATGTCTCTCATCACTACATCTCTGCCTATTTTAAAGACCTCCAGGAATGAGGATTCAATGGTCTCCCTGAGGAGCCTTTTCCAGTGTTTTGACAACCCCTTTCAGTGAAGAAGTTTCTTCTCAAATTCAGCCTAAATGTCCCCTGGTGCAACTCGAAGTCATTGCCTCTTGTCATATCACTTGTTCCTTGGAGGAAGAGACTGTCCTGGTGGTGAATAACTTATTCATAGAACAACAATGTACTCTTGTGGCCAAGAAGGCTGATGGTATCCTGGAGTGCATTAAGAACAGCAGGTCAAGGGAAGTTCTCCTTCCACTCTGATTCACCCTGGTGAGATTGTATCTGGAATGTTGTGTCCAGTTCTGGGTTCCCCAGTTTAAGCAGGACAGGGTTCTACTGGAGAGAGTCTGATGGAGGATAGCAGGATGATGTGCGGACTGGAATATCTGTCTGATGAGGAAAGACTGAGAGATCTGGGGCTTTTTAGTCTGAAGAAGAGAAGGTTGAGAGGGCATCTTATTAACACTTACAAATAACTTTAAGAGTGGGTGTCAAGAAAAAGGTACCAGTCTCTTTTCACTGGTCCCTGAGATAAGACTAGGAGCAATGGACACAAACTTGAACACAGGACATTCCACCTCAACATGAAAAAAAAAAAATATTTACGGCAAGGGTACTGGAATCCTGGAGCAGGCTGCTCAGAGAGGTTGTGGAGTCTCTTTCTCTGGAGACTTTCAAGACCTCTCTGAATGGATTCCTGTGTGACTTGCCCTAGCTNAGCAATGGACACAAACTTGAACACAGGACATTCCACCTCAACATGAAAAAAAAAAAATATTTACGGCAAGGGTACTGGAATCCTGGAGCAGGCTGCTCAGAGAGGTTGTGGAGTCTCTTTCTCTGGAGACTTTCAAGACCTCTCTGAATGGATTCCTGTGTGACTTGCCCTAGCTGACCCTATTTTGGCAAGTGGGCTGGAACTGATGGTCTTCAGAGCTCACTTCTAACCCCTATGATTCTATGACTCTATGATTCAGGCATCGATATTGAGTTTGTATGGGTCTGCATTGGTTTCCAAGAAGCAGGATGGCAACTGTGACCATAATCCTTTCAGCATTTTGATGCATATTTAACTTACTGGGTTCTTTTTACCTAATTAGCACAATAAAGCAGTTCAAGTAATTAAAAAATGAACATTGATTTGTGTGCAAATTTTGCACATTATCCAATCTGTATTAGAAGCAGAGAAGCAGCCAAATTATACTAGTGTGTTGAACATACTTAGGCAACAGAAGCAATGAGAATTAAACAGATGAATATTTAACAACATCATCAACTTTTATAGCATCTGCATGATGTAGTTAATATGCAAATATTTTGTACTCCTCTAAGCATGAGGAAAGATGACCAGGAAGATCTCTCTTGATCCCAATGTAATAAAATTCACTAAGAGCAAGTGTAAACTCTTGCATCTGGGGAAGAACAACCTAACAGATCAATGCAAGTTGAGGGTTGACCTGTAGGAGAGCAACTCTGGGGAAAAGAACCTGAGACTCCTGGTGGACAACAGGATGACTATGAGTCAGCAATGTGCCCTTGTGGCAAGAAAGCGGGTGGCACCCTGGGGTGTATAAAAAAGAGCGTGGCAAGCAGGTGGAGGGACCTTGCCCTGCCTGTCTACTCTGCCCTGGTGAGACCACATCTGGAGTATTGTGTCCAGTTCTGGGGTTCCCAGTTAAAGAAGGACAGAGGCTTTCTGCGGAGGGTACAGAAAAGGGATACAAAGATACTGAGGGGACTGGAACATCTCTCTTAGGAGGAAAAACTGAGAGAATTGTGTCTCTTTATTCTGGAAAGGAGAAGACCAAGGGAGGATCTCATCAATGCTGATCAATACTCAAAGGGTGGCTGTCAGGAAGATGGGACCAGTATTCATTCAGTGGTGTGCAATGACAGGACAAGGAGTAACAAACACGAACCTGAACATAAGAACTTCCATTTAGACATGATGAGGAACTTCTTTGACTTGGGGGTGTTGGAACACTGGGCCAGGTTGCCGAGAGAGGTGGTTGAATCTCCATCTGTGGAGACATTCAAACCCACCCAGATGCATCCCTGTTTGATCTTCTCCAGGTGACCCTGATTTGGTAGGGAGATTCTTCTTGGTGACCTCCAGAGGTCCCTTCCATCCTCTACTGTTCTGTGAACCTGTGAAACAAATTGCATCTGTCTGCATCAGTCTTAATCTTTAGTCACATATTGAGTCTGTATGAAGTACGATCTGTAAGCACATGTATGAGTGCCTGAAAGAATGGAGCCCTTGTGTTTAACCTTACAGTTCTTTGTCAGATTTGGACTGGAAGGACCAATGGAGGTCGGGGTAAGTCTTTTTATAGTATCAGGTGATAGAATGAGAAGGAATCACCTGAAATGTTGCAAGGGAAGGTTTAAGATCGGATATTAGGAAATATTTATTTCCCGCAAGAGTGGTCAGGCATTTGAACAGGATGACCAGGGAGATGGTGGAGTCACCATCGCTGGAGGTGTTCAAGAAAAGTGTGAACATGGCACTGCTGGACATGAGTTAATGGCAGTGGTGGTGTTTAGGTTGATGGTTTGACTCAATAATCTTAGAGACCTTTTCCAATCAAATCAGTTTCATGATTCTGTTCTATGATTAAGGATCTTTTTCCATCTGACTGATAGCTCAAAAGCAGAGTCAGGGGTTTTGAAGGATGAAAAGTATTTTTTAATATTTTTTTTCCCAAACTGTAATCCCAATGCAAACTTAAAAGTTGTATCTACACATTAATAATACTTTAATCATTCCCAAATGCAAATCAAGATGCATAATTTTCCCATAAATCAACACTGTTTTACAATTTATGAAACTGTTTGCTCAGTGCTATTCTCTGGGAAAAAAAACCTAAGCAACTAACTAAAATTGCCAGCTGATAAAGTGAATGAATGACAGTATTTCCTATGTAACAATATGAAATATTTAGAAACTAAAGCTAGTACACCAAATAGATCAAGAAAATCCACAGGTCAGATTTAAGGTTATAGTATAATGATGAAAAATGTATTCCTTTTATGTAAATGTGAATAATCAATGAATAATGTATGTTTGTTATGTAGGCAATGTAAAATTTATTATCTCCTTTAGAATTCGCTGCTTGGGTTTGAAGTGCTTCTCTCTGTAAATGGTGCAATAGGTAAGAACATCTGTGTCATTTAACAGCCTAAGTGGTTTGTGTTAGAACAGTGCTAGAGTCAACCGCAATGTTTGGGAACTGTTGCCAAGGACCTCAAAATTTTCGTGTAGTGAATGTTTAAGTCTGGTGATTTGTTTGAGGCGTTTTGAAACTTCTATGAAAAAATTTCCTTCAAGAACCTAACAGTTGAAATAATTGTAAGGGTGAGGAGATTGGAGAGAATGTCTTATGAGGAGAGGCTGTAATAGATGGGATTGGTTAGCCTTAAGAAGAGGAGGCTGAGAGGAGACCTTATTGCTCTCTACAGCTACCTGAAAGGAGATTGAAGTGAGGCCGATGTGGATCTGTTCTTGCAAGTAACTAATGACAGGACAAG
>VWYK01039598.1:0-16430 GCA_013399775.1 Semnornis frantzii | reverse complement strand
TCTCAGCCTGTCCTCATAGGGCATCTCAGTCATCTCAGTTGTTACTTCAGAGAAGAGACCAAACCCCACCTGGCTCAAATCTCCTTTCAGGGAGTTGTAGAGAGCAATGAAGTATCCCCTCAGCCTTCTTTTCTCCAGGCTGAACAACCCCAGGTCCCTCAGCTGCTCTCACAAGACTTGTGCTCTAGACCCTTCACCACTTTCACTGCCCTTCTCTGAACTTGCTCCAGCCACTTAATGTCCCTGCAGTGAGAGGTCCAAAATTGAACCCAGGATCTGAGGTGTGACGTCACCTGTGCAGAGTGTGTCTATCACTGCCCCTGTCCTGCTGGCCACACCATTTCTGATACAACTTGTCTTTGTGGCATCTCCAGCCTCCCCTTGGTGCTGACCAGTTTCAAGTTTTCTGAATTTGATCTTTGAATTTCCCTTTTCACCTCACTCCCTTCCTATAGCACGGTTCCAGGTTAGGACCGCATGAGCCTGATCACTACAGCAGCAAGGTGTCATCCAAACTTGATTCTGACTCTGCTTTGGGCAAGTGGTTGGACCAGAGACCTCCTGAAGTATTCTCCAACCTGGTGGTTTTATGGCTCCATGAGACAATGTTCAGGTACTTCATTGCTTAAGAAAGCATCTCCTGCTGTTTGAGATTCTTTCTGACCAGTTTCATCCATCTTAGATGCACCTCTCCCAGTAATCACGGAACTGTCTTCTCCAGTGCCACCAGTCTGCCCACACATAGTCCAATGCTCAGATGAAGGTTGTTTTGGTCATTGCCCTGTAGCTTTTTCTAGTCAGGACTTTTTCAACTGCTACCCACCAGCTTCTGGGATTTACCTAATACTATGAAGCATAAGATGCAGGTAGAAAACAAGAGCTCGAAGAACCAAACCCAAGATAATGACAGGCTTAGAGACATCCATATGCTGGGTCCTGCAACCTGGCACCTTGTTCAAGAGGGACAGATTTTGGAGAACAAATGGTGGTCCTTCCTCCAGGGTAGGAGGCAAACTGGGAAGGTGTGACGGTTTGGGAGTTCCCCACCTCCCCACACTTTGTAAAGCTACCCAGACTAGAACTCAGCCGGCTAGAAGTTAAGAACTGAAGGTCTATTTACAGTTCAGCACACTATACAAGCAGATATATACACTGTATACAGGAATAATTACAGAAATATACAAGGTAAAGGTAATACAGAAACACAACACCCCTCCCAGAAATCAGAGACCCCAGGAGGGGCTCCCAACCACCCTTCCACCTTCTCCCCATCCCTACACCTTACCCCAAGATTTGCCTTACGTGCAAAGTGAATTTTTTTTTTTAGGATCATCCAGGGTGGTTAGAAGAAAAGTGGTTAGTGAAGTTACTCAGCAGATAAGAGAAGCCAGAAGCTAGACCACTCGAGACGCTGTGACNTACTGTTTCCTTTTCACAGCCTATAATTTAATTTTCTCTATTAAATATTCCAATTAGCTCAAACCAGCACAGAAGGGCAACACCCACTTGGATCAAGCCGACCCAAAAAGATTTACTGCTCACACTAATGGTAAAACTTTTCTCCCTTTCCAAATTAATATGCTCCACCAGGAAGGGTTGGATGGCCTCCTGCTCTTCATGGTCCTATGTCTCAAGAAACCCCTGTGCCTGAAGTAGGTTTTCCATCTCACTTCACCTTCAAAACATGTACAAACAAGGAGTTTTCAAAGTAAAAAAACAAACCCACGTTTGAGCATCAAAGCAGGTGATGTCTTCCCAAAGCACCTTCTCAAAAGCTCTTCATGGAGTGGAGATGCCTTGGATTTGTGCTGGCAGAGTGTCTAACCACCAAGGATTCCCAAGCCCCAGATATGTTCTATAATAATTAATAGAGATCAGACTCAAATACTTATTTTTACTGTTTCCCTTTCCTCTACGTACTTATTCAAAGCACAAAGTCTTGAGGGGCTGAAAGCTACCTCCCAAATCTTTCCTACAAAGCCTGTGTTGTGATCTTTGCAACAACCATAAAACAAGGAGGTAGCAGCAGCAGCAAAGTCAACGTATGAGCAAACTGCTTATTATAAGTCATTAATTATCAGTGTTTCTGGGACATGTAATTATTATTAACAGCTGTGATCTAAATGGGCTTCTTGCTTTAGCAAAACCACAGAGTTTATGCCAATGACACAGTTTTACCCCTCATCAGCACATAGTAACAAGAAGAAGATCCTTCTTCTTCTCCAAGGTGCTTCAAGCTTGATGAGTTTGTAAAATCAATGGTGAGTCTGATAGGTGGAGAGAAGTGTTGGAAAAGGAGCCCATCTGGGACAAGATGGGTAGCAGACAAGAGCACAGGGCAATTTGCAACCAAAACGATGTAAGAAAATGGGAGCCCATGATGAGAAGACAGACATGATGGGATAGCAATGAATTATCACCAGCTAACAGCAGTTTGAGTGATAGGAACCCACATTTACTTCCTCCTCCAAGGAAGATGCTTCAGCCGTCCTCTCCCCAGCACAGCAGGAGAAAGCTTCTCCAGCACCTGGGTTGCAGCAGCCCAGCAGCGCCGAAGCAGCACCATAGGCCTGTCTCACATAGCCTTACCCTAGCAATGGGACCTACCTCTGCCCCTGCCATCCCCAGGGAGCAGGGACTCCAGCTCCATACCAATATCACTCCATTAAGTGAGGAGTGAGGGCTTTTGGTCCAACTCATGATGACATGGCAACCTTGTCAGCAAGACTGCTGCTCATGAAGAGATCTTCCTAAACAACTCTTGCTCCAGCTCAGCAAGACAAACCAATAACTTACTCTACCATTAAGCCAACAACTGCACATCTTCTCACCTCTACTCAAAGTCCAGCCTGGTCAGGCATGAAAAAAAGGATACAAAATAGATTGCCTTTGCCATCTATTTTACTTCCACTGGATGACGCTTGAAGTCTGAAATGCTTTCCTCACAAGTTCTTTGAAAGTCATGGCCCGCAACAGTAAGAGAATCAAGAGCACCACACTGTCACAAGCACCCCAAAACTGAAAGCTGTAAGTGGATTTACCTGACAGCTACACTGCCAGGAGTTCATACTCAGGACTCACACCTAGGTAAGATGATTGGGAAAGATCTCTAAGAAGCAGGGCTGTGAAGATGCTGAGGGGCCTGGAGCATCTTTGTGAGGGGAAAGGCTGAAAGCCCTGGGGCTGTTGAGCCTGGAGAAGAGCAGCCCCAGAGGGGATCTGATCAATCCTCAGCAAGAGATAAAGGGTGGGGAGCAAGAGGAAGTGGCCAGACTCTTGTCAGTGGTGCCCAGTGACAGGACAAGGGGCAATGGGCACAAACAGGAATCTAGGAGGTTCAGCCGGAACCACAGCCTTACTTGCTGTGAGGGTGCTGGGGCCCTGGAGAAGGCTTCTCAGAGTGGTTGTGGAGTCTTCTTATCTAGAGAGATTCTAAACCCACTTGGACATTGTGATCCTGGACAACCTACTATGAGTGACCCTGTTTTAGCAGGAGGTTTGGGCTAGGTGATCTTCAGAGGTCCCTTCCAACATCTATCACGCTGTGATTCTGTGAAGTCTGAAACATAGACTCCAGGTAGAACTGTTTAATGTAAGCTTCTCCAGATTTAGTCACCTGCATCAAAATTCAACTATCAAAAGGTCTGGTTGCCACCAAATCCAAATAAAGGAGAAGAGCCCAGCCCATTTTAGCAACCACTGCCTTCTGGTTCAGAATTTGCTTTAAATTACTTCCTGAAGACATCCCATCTGGAAAACTGTTTCTTACTTATCTTCCAGTTTAATGATGAAAATGTTCTTCTGTTCCCCTGTTCCTCCACAACTCTAGCTCAGGGCATGAGGAAAGTAAAACAGCCTCTCTCTTCAGAAGATTTATTCTCCAGAAATGCCACTGCAGAACAGCTGCTGGAGACACAAGCTCTGACGGGCTCCAGAGCTACCCCAACAGATCACTGAGAGCTTTTTTCTTGCCATGTGGTATTTATCATCCCAGGTTTTTCTAGGAACAAGAGATTCTTCCTATAAAAGGCAGCTGCGGGGCAAATTCTTCACTTACCAACAGAGCTATCTCCTCCAAGAGTCTTCTGTGGTAGGACATCCAGCAGCCTTCTCACATTTACTCTTCCTGGAGTATCCTATACTACCTATAATAAACAAATTCTAAATACTGCTGTGATCCCACAGGTCCTTTCTGCTCTGAGACATCTGGGACATGAACCAAGAAGTACCTCAGTAGCCCATGGATTTATTTCTCTGTGCCTGCATAGGATGGTGGTGAAAACAAACTGAAGAGACCCTCAGTGAGGCCCAGAGAGATGATCCAGTCAAGACACCTGACAGCAGACACCACATCCTGCTCCATCAGCAATCAACATCAATTCTCACATTTCTCGTCTAGCCTTGAAAACCTCTTCTATTGCTCTCTGCTCCCTACAGTCAATACCTGTTGGACAACCATCCTCAGCAAGACAACATCCCTCTTCTGTTCAGTGCTTCTCTAAGGCTGGACAGAGAGAAACATCACACTGCCGAATGCCCCATCACCACCTCCCTCATCATGCCTGCACATTGTCTTCTTCAATTCAGCCTTTCCAAAGCAGTTGCTGAAGGGAACATACATGGAGAAGGAGGTTCCTTCAGGAATGCTCTGACTGCGCTTTGTAGCTGGTGCACAACAACTCTCCTACTTCTTATCTGCTTCTTATCAGCCCCTTCAAGTCAGATGAAACCCTCTACACACTTTGACTCTGCAAATACCCACGCACCAGCCAACACTTTGGTAGCAGCAGACGCAGAAGGAACTTTGACCATCAGCATTTGGGATTTGAGCTCCTGCCTATCAGCCCAGACACAGAGCAGCTGGCTTGCTTCCCAGCATCTCCTTTTAACAAGCTCCTTCAGAAGCAGTATTTTCTCTCTTTGCCTGATCCAGCACATTTCCAAGAACAAGTAATTATCAAAGTGTCTTTCTAAAGCAGTGAGAACATCTTGGTAAATGAAATGAGCAGTTTGTTGCTGATGGACACAGCAAACCACAGGAACAGTTACTATGGAAAAGAAGGGTAACCAAGTTGAACCACAACTCTCCACATCCAGGTGCTGCTGCATCTCCATGAGCACAGACCATGGAATCACACAATTGTTTAGGTCGAAATAGACTTTTAAGATCATCAGGTCCAACCATTAACCCAGCACTGCTAAATGGAGCACTAAACCATGACCCTCAGCATCTTATCTACATGGCTTTGAAATCCCTCAAGGGATAGGGCTCCCCCACTGCTCTGGGTAGCTTGGGCCAGGCCTTGCTAACCCTTTCAGGAATGGCATTGTTCCTCATGCCCAACCTCAACTTTCTCTGCTGCAACTTGAGTCCATTTCCTCCTGTCCTGCCACTTGTTACTTGGGAGAAGAGACTAACCCCCACGTGCCTCCACCTCCTTTCAGGTGGTTATAGAGAGGCTCAGCCTCCTCACCTCCAGGCTGAACAACCCCAGATCTTTTGGTAACTCCTCAAAACCCGTGCTGGATCTTTCACCAGCTTCGTTGCCCTTCTGCGGACACACTCCAGCACATCAATATCCTTGGAGCGAGGGGCCCAAAACTGAGCCCAGGATTCAAGTTGTGGCCTTTAATGTGCCAAGTACAGGGAGATGATCACTCCCCTAGATCTGCTGGCCACGTGAGAGAAGAGGCTGACTTCACTTAACGTGTCTGGTTTGGATTTGCTGTCCAAAGCTGAAATCTCCCCAGGGCTCAAACCACCAAACGCAGCACACAAATTATCATGTCCTGGATCTGATCCTTCTCTCATTAAAATGTGAACACCTCTGAAAACCTCACTGAGTGACTGCTGCTGGAGCTAGCCCTGGCCTTCTCAGATACTGACATGGCTGGCTGAGCATTTTACATATTTCATCACCCCTTCAGACTCAGATCTGGTTTCTGGTACCTGGTGATGCAGAAAAGCCCAAGTGACAGGAGAGGAGCCCAACAGCTGCCACGTTGCAAAGCCATTCATGAGCTTGGCATGCAACGGAGCAGGCAAACATCACAGCGCATGGAAATAGAGCCACTGAAATAAACACAGAAATAAATCAGGGGGGGAAAAAAAAGAGACAGGAAACAAACAAGTGCAAACAGCCACAGAATATGACCCATAACAGCCACCCTGACATGGTGATCCTACAAGGAAGAGGAACAGCTAGAATGCCAGAAGTCCCTTCTTCTCACTCAGACAATAATGTAGTTTGTAGGTTGCTCCACTTCAATAAGCACATTTCTTTTTTTTCTTCTTCTTTTTTTTTTTTTCCCCCAGTGGCTGGGAGGTGGATCTGTCTTTTTGCTTTTGAAACAAACCCAAAGCCTCCTCACCTTCACAAACACAAAGTTCTTTTGTTGTGTCAACCTGTGCATCTGAAGTGAGACTGTGAGACTGAAGTGGTTTCCTGCCAGGTGGGCTTCATTGCCTGGGGAGAAGATGTTACCTTTGGCTTGTGATGGTGTCATTGGTTGGGAACTATAGGGTTAAAAATCCTCTAAGAACTAGAGGAGTCTAGGGATGGACACAGGAAAGTGTAAAACTGTTATTCAATCCCGTAATTCTACTATCTCTTTATACACTGGCAGTGAGGCCAGCAAGTCCTCCTTTCCTCACTCTCCTGCTTGCTGTATCTGGTGGGAGCCACTTACTGGGGTAAACATAGAATCATAGAATCAAAGAATCATAGACTCAACCAGGTTGGAAGAGACCTCCAATATCATCCACTCCAACCTATCACCCAGCCCTATCCAATCAACTAAACCATGGCACTAAGTGCCCCATCCAGTCTTTTCTTGGAACACTCTCCAGGGACAGCAACTCCACCGCCTCCCTGGGCAGCCCATTCCAATGCCAATCACTCTCTCTGTGAAGAACTTCCTCCTAACATCCAGCCTAGACCACTCCTGGCACAACTTCAGACTGTGTCATGTAAGGAGTGGGCCTGTCTGGGGCCTCCAGAGGCTTTGTTTGGGCCTATGGGTGGCAGAGGTGCTGGGGTGGTAGGGAGGATTGGAGCACAGGGGACTGTAGATGAGTTTTGGGTTGGGGGAAAATTCAAGGGGGTCAATATATGTCCTGTATATGCTCTGTAATTTTTTTTTCTGTATCTTTCCTTTCAAACACAATACTGCATTTCTCTCCAATTCATTTGAAAGAGTCTCATTCTGTCAGTTCTTTAAAAACCATGACAGATGGATAATGCCAAGAAAGGAAAGCAAAGGACAAAATAGCACATAACCAAGAAAACCACTGAACATCAGGGGGTGAATGGAGGTGGGCATAGGGACATCTGATGGACAATTACTGGATAGCATCCAGTGGAGGCCACAAAGATGTTGTCGAGGGGCCTGGAGCGTCTCTCTGAGGAGGAAAGGCTGAGAGCCCTGGGGCTGTTTGGTCTGGAGAAGAGCAGCCCCAGAGGGGATCCAATCAATGCTCAGCAAGAGATGAAGAGTGGGAGGCAAGAGGATGTGGGCAGACTCTTGTCACCGGTGCCCAGTGAGAGGACAAGGGCCAATGGGCACAAAATGGAAGGTGGGAGGAGAAAATTCTTCATTGTGAGGGTGCTGGAGGCCTGAAGCAGGCTGCCTGGAGAGGCTGTGGAGTCTCCTTCTCTAGAGACATTCCAAACCCAGCTGGATGTTGTGGTCCTGGGCAAGCTGCTGTGGGTGCCCCTGCTTCAGCAGCAGTGGTGGAGTGAATGATGTCCAAAAGCTTATTCCAAATCCCACCATGCTGAGATTCTGTGATTTGCAAAAGATGGAACCACCTCGGTTTCTGTTTGTGCCTGTTGTCACCTGTCCTTTCACTGGGCACCACTGACAAAGTTTGACTTCATGTTCTTGACACCCTCATCCTTTAGCTTTTCTTCCTGACATCATGAAGATGCTCCAGCCTCCCCAGCATCTTTGTACCCCTCCACGGGACACTTCCCACTAGTTCCCTGTCTCTCTTGAACTGGGGAGCCCAGAACTGGACACGGTACTCCCCACGTGGCTTCACTAGGGAAGAGTAGAGGAGAAGAACCTCCCTCAACCTGCTGGCCACACTCTTCCTAATGCACTCCAGGACACCATTGTCCTTATTGGGCACAAAGACATCCTGCAGGCTCATGGTGAAACTGCTGTCCACCAGCACTCACAGGTCCTCCTCCAAAGAGCTGCCTTCTAGCACATCAGCCCCCAACCAGACTTGGTGCAGGTTGTTACCTCCCAGGTGTAGGACTCTACACTTACCCTTCACGAGGTTCTTCTTTCTCAGCTCTCAGCCTGTCTAGGGCTCACTGAATGGCAGCACAGCCTGAGGGGGTGTCAGCCACTGCTCCCAGTTCTGTACCATCAGCAAACTGGCTGAGGGTCCACTCTTTCACCCAGGTCATTTAAGTAGATGTTAAACAACACTGAGCCCAGTCCTGACCCCTGGGGAATACTGCAAGCCACAGGCCTCCAAACAGACCCTGCAGCACTGATCTCAACCCTCTGAGCTCTGTCCTTCGGCCAGGTCTCAAAGGGAAAACATTATCAGAAAGTCAATCTTTTCTTTCCAGACATTCAGGCAAGATAACAGGCACTTGGGGTGTAAAAAGCCCTGTAAGCCTAAAAGACACATCCAGCCCTAAACTGAGATGTCAACTTGCTGAAGTAATCCACGCCACAGGTCACTGACGGTGGGGAAGCATAGAGCAGGAGCAGCATCCCCTAGTCAGCAGCAGGGCAGGGGCAGGGGGTGGTTAATCCCTATTAAATCATGCACATAGATGGTTGGCAAAGAGCATTTTTGCACCTGCACACCAGCTTTTAGCAGCATTCAGAGCACATATCTTGGCCACCAGCCAAAACCTTGTTCCTGCAACCCTGGATGGATGTTGGGCATTTTATGCTAGAAGGAGCCAGCTGGTCCTCTCCTCCCAGAACAGTTTGTGTCAGGAGGGATCTTTAAAGGTTATCTAGTCCAGCCTCCCTGCACACAGCAGGGACATCTGCAGCTAGAGCAAGCTGCTCAGAGCCCAAAACAACCTCATCTGGAATGCTGCCAGAGATGGGACATCTACCACCTCTCAGGACTACCTGGTACAGGGTCACAACCCTCAGCCTAAAACATTTATTCCTTCTCTCCACTCTGAATTTCTGTCTTCTAGTTTCAAACCATTACCCTTTGTCCTATCACAAGAGACCCTGAGAAAAAAATCTGTCCTCGGCTTTCTTAGAGGCCCCCTGAAGCACTGACAGACCACCAGAAGGTCTGCTTGGATTCTTCTCTTCTGCAGGCTGAACAAGTTCAACTCTCTCAGCCTGGCCTCACAGCAGAGCCTTTCTACCTCTGCCAGCATTGCTGTGGCCTCCTCTGGCCCCACTCCAACAGGTTCCTGTCTGTGCTGTGCTGAGGACTCCAGAGCTGTCCCCAGCACTGCTGCCCACTACCTGCCCCTGCTGCCCACGCTGCTGGGGACACAGCTGGCTCTGGGCTGGCAGTGCTTGGTGCTGGCTCATGTCCAGCTCTGCACCTCCTGGCACCTTCAAGTCCTTCTGGACAGGGTTGTTCTCCAGCCCTGCATCCCCTATCCTGTGTTGGTACCCAGAGTTGTCCTGACCCAAGTGTAGGACATTGTGCTTGGCCTTGTTGAACCTCATGAAGTTCACACTCTCATGCCAGCTCATCTCCTCTCCCACCATATGCTTCTCTTTATCACAGCTCTTCTGCTCAAAAAGGCTGGAGGCAGGAGAGCCTCAGGTGCTCTCCATATTCTAGGCCTTTGGAGATTAAATGGGAATAAGGAAGGATGATGTTCTTGCAGCATCAGACACCTTCTGCAATCAGCAACAATTCCTGGATTCCTACTACCCCAATCAAAGGCAACAATCCTTCCAGGCCTTGGATCTGGCAACACGTGGTGGAACGTATGCCAGAGAAGACCCGTAAGGATGATCAGGGGTTGGAGCATCTCTCCTATGAGAACAGGTTGAGAGAGTTCGGGGTGTTCAGTTTGGAGAAAAGAAGACTCCAGGGAGACCTCACTGTGGCCCTCCAGTATCTGAAGGGGGCTACAAAAGAGCTGTCGAGGGACTTTTTAGGGTGTCAGGTAATGATAGGACTGAGGGGAATGGATCCAAGCTGGAGGAGGGAAGATTCAGATCAGACATTAGGAGGAAGTTCTTCACCATGAGGTTGGTGAGAAACTGCAACAGGTTGCCCAGGGAGGTGTTGGAAGCCCCCTCCCTGGAAGTTCTTAAGGCCAGGCTGGATGTGGCTCTGAGCAACCTGATCTAGTGTGAAGTGTCCCTGTCCATGGAGGGGCAGAGGGGTTGGAACTGGATGATCCTTGAGGTCCCTTCCCACTCTGACAATTCCGTAGCTTTTGGATCCAGGTTACAGAAGCAAGACAAGGAGTAGACTTCAAGGAGAGACAACCCTCTACAACCCAGGGTGGCTTGTTCGTAGGAGTCCTCTGTTCTCTTCTGCCTAACAGGAGCTTCTCAACTGGAACTCAGCCAGCAAATCTCTGACATTTTGCAGAGGAAAGGGAAAATAAACACCTTACCTTATTCTTCTCTGAGCTAGTTAAAGGTACCTGAAAGACTCCATGTCCAGAGGTTTTCTGAACCTTTAATCACCTCCTGAGCTAAAAAAAAATCAAACTCCAAGCCCCACAGAACAACACCCACAAAAACCCCAGAATCTCCAAAACCTGCCTCTGGATCTTGGATGTCACCCACTCCTCCACCACACTGGAATGTTTAAGGCATAAAACAAGCAGCAAAATGCCTTTTTACACCACAGCCAACCCATGGAGCATCAATCATGGACCTTATCAGTTCCCAGGCGGCGGCCACAGCACCATCATCGATGAGATCTAAATATTCTAATTAAGGAGAGGAGGAATTGGGGAAATTGGCATTGCTGTACACACAGAAGGAAAATAATTCTCTTCCCCTTAATGCTTCTAATAACAAAGTGTGTGTTGGGAAGGGGGGGAAGCAAACGAAGCCCCGGGGAAGCACGAGGTGGACTCCCTTGAGAGTTACTGGCCAGTTGCCATTCTCCTTTTTGAGACTTGGAGTGCATTTTTTCCTCAATCACTCCCAGACTATGGTTCTGCTTGCTGGATGCTCTGAAGCAGCAACACAGACACACATCTCCCCAGAAGCCTTCCCTGGGTAGCTCCATTCTCACTTTTGTTCTTCTCCTCTCCCTAAAACCCAGCAAGGGAGGAATGATCAGGAGCTAGGGATGGGGAAGATGGGGATGGGAAAAAAAACAGCCTGCCAAACATCAGGGGGTAAAGCAAGTATTTGTGCAGCTACATTTGTGGCCCAGGGGATCACTGGGTTTGATTAATAAGAGGTAAATGAAGCAGCTCAACTTGGCAGGGTCCCAACAGGCAGGAGGAGGACAGGGAGGTTTTCATTAAAACAAAACAAAAAAGAGAGACAGGTGCTTCCAAGTTGCACCAGCTGACCTGTTTTGAGATGAACAAGGCACTGAGTGAGCTTTGAATGTGTCTATTTACTTCCACAAGCAGCAGCAACAGTCTAGACGATCAGGCAGATCAAGACACCTCATCTTCAGCCTTGGGATCCAGCAACCCTATGTCCTAATGTGCCCTGCTGATGGTCTCCTTGGTATCAGTGCCTTCCACAAACCTCAGGTCTTGGATGCCCTGCTGAGCCTCAGCATTGCTGCCAGCATACTAGGGACAAGAACCACACTATCCCAAAATGTCCTTGGTCTGCTCCAAGTCATCCTTCCAAACAGACCCAAGTGCACCAAGTGTGACTGGGATGTACTACTGACTCCTCCAACATGCCTCACTTCTTTCTCTTGTAAACCACAACAAACCCCACTAGGACTTCTACTCAATGACTTGATTTCCCTTGTAGCTTGAGGAGGAGGAGGAAAGAGATCTCAGAGCTTCAAGGTGCTACTGCAGTGAAAGGTCTTTTCTAGAGGGTCTTTTCTCCACAAACACAGCCTGGCCAGGGATAGCATGAGAAATGCTTCATTTTGGTTAAGTCTGCCTCCTGACCCAAAAGGAAATTATGTTTCTGCAGAGATGAATGATGACTAGAGGCTCCAGGACAAATAACAGACATCAAAGACCAACAGGATCTGCCTTTCAGGAGACCTGTGATCATCATGTGACCTCACTTGTAGTTGAAAACCCATCATCCATGCCCATCAATGAACGCCACAAAGTGACTGGGGCACCTGCAGGCATGAGGGCAACCCAGAAACACACCCACAAATGAGTTTTACATAATTTTTTGTTCTTTTCTTCAAGGGTCCCTCATGTTCATCATGAAGGTTTTCTCCACCAAATATGGCTGCAGAGATCAAAGGAGCTCATGCCAGGCCACATCGGCATCTGAGAAGGTTTTCTCCTGCACCTCCCTGCATTAGACAACCTCTGCTTACACCCAAGAGATTAGCAGCCCCAAAGTTAACCATAATGAAAAGACGTGGAAAGGACTGCAGCTGCAGCAAAGGGCAGCAGCAACAGCAGTTTCAGCAGAAACATCACAGCAGAGAGCTGTGAGGACAGGCTGAAAGTTGTAGCCTTTAAGTACTTAAATGGGGCATAGGAGATAGATGAAGACGGAGTTGCAAGCAGGGTCTGTTGTGACAGGACAAGGAGTGATTGCTGGAAACTAAAAGAGGAGAGGTTTAGATTAGGAAGAAATTGTTTATACCAAAGGTGGGAGATGGTCCATCCCTGGAAACATTCCCAGCCAGGCTGGACGGGGCACTACGCAAGCTAACTGACTTAAAGATGTCCCTGCTGACAGCAGGGAGGTTGGACTAGATGACCTTTAAAGGACCCTTCCAACCCAAACCAAACTAAGATTCTACAGTTCTACACCCAGATAGTATCTCACACAAAAAGGACTTTGCAGGTGGAAGCCTGGGGTGCCCATACACTGCAGGTCAGATGAGGGCATCTGAGGGATCTTTATGACCCCCCAGCTGATCTTAACATGTGACTGCAAAAGACATTCCTGAATAAAATACACAGTGTGAAAGATCAAGAAAACAAACTCCAAGCCTAGTCTGGAGTTACTGCAAGGACCTGAAGACTTCAGAAGGAAGATGCAACTAACGCCAACACAACCACACAACACTGGAGGTTGGGGCAGGCTTTCCCCACTCCTGGTACAGCTTTCTCCAGGGATTCTCCCTCCTGAGGCAACCCTGAGGAACACAGGAGGTTTCACCTCAACATGAGGGTGTCAGAGCACTGGAACAGGCTGCCCAGAGAGGTTGTGGATTCTCCTTCTCTGGAGACTTTCAAAGCCAACCCGGATGTGTTCCTGTGTGGCCTGACCTAGGTGACCCTGCTTTGGCAGGGTGGTTGGATCCAATGATCTCTGGAGGTCCCTTGCATCCCCTAACATTCTGTGATCCTGTGATGCTTTGTGCTTCCTGAAGATTCAGAATCACAGAATTGTCAGGGTTGGAAGGGACCTCAAGGATTATTTCATTTCAACCCACCCTGTCACAGGCAGGGACACGTTCCACTAGATCAGGTTGCCCAGAGCCCAGTCCACAGGGACACTGCTGCTAGTGAACATCCACATGAGTTCACAAAGTCCAATGCCTTCCAGCACCAGGAACAAGATGTGACACCTGCCATTCAAACCTCACATGTCCTCTCTTTCAGCATGGGATGGAGGCCTTCCCTGCCACACTCACCCAAGGAAATTAATTCAGCTTTGCAGAACCGAAAGCTTGAACCCTTCACACCGTCATCATAATTTGCTTGACAGCAGCTCAGTTTTGGCTTGATGAATTTCAAATAGTTTTGGTCAAATAACTGCACCTAAGATGGTGGGAAGAAAATGGAAGTTCTTTCATATTCTTTTTTTAGCATTTGGTATTTTAAAACAAAGGAATTTTTGCTTCTGTTTCACAGTGGCAAGTGCTAAACTTCCTTAGCCCATAATGTAAAATACTTAAACACAGATTTTCACTTGACATTGCTTTGTTTTCTGTTTTAATGAATAAAAATACCTATTCGCATTGACTTCAGCCAAAAATCTTCTTATCTCCCACAACTAGCCTCATTAACATGATTTTTCTAGAGGGCTCTCTTGAATCATTCCCTGTCTCTCTTGGAGAGCCCAGAATTGTACACAATCCTCCAGATGTGGCCTCATCAGGGCAGAGTAGAGGGGAGTGAGAACCTCCCCTGAAGTGCTTGTCACATTCTTCTTCATGGACCCCTAGACACCACTGGCCTTCCTGGCTATCAGGACACATTCCTGGCTCATGGTGAACCTGCTGTCCACCAGCAGAGGTCCTTCTCCAAAGAGCTACTTTCCAGCAGCTCAACATCTCACCTGTACTGATGCAGAGATTTATTCCTTCTCAGGTGCAGGACCCTACACTTGCCTTGGCTGAACTTCATGAAGTTACTCCCTCCCAGCTCTCAGCCCATCCAGGTCTCACCGAATGGCAGCACAGCATGAGGGGGTGTCAGCCACTGCTCCCAGTTCTGTACCATCAGCAAATTGGCTGAGGGTCCACTCTGCTCCTTCATCCAGGGCATTGATAAACATGTTCAACACAACTAGACCCAGGTCTGACTCCATGATGTCCCACTGCAGCCTCTCCCTTTCCTTTTCAAGTCAAAATGGATCTTGTGCATGACAAGGAGTAACACTGCTGACTTGTTTTTCAAACCCTCTGCCACCAAGCCCCTGCGGTGCTGCTAACCTCTGTTGATCCCATCAGGTGGTTTAACTGGAGAGCTTAGCTGTAAGTCCTGTCCCTGCAAGGAAGCACCAAGTTATATCTGATTATTTTCTGCCCACAGAGGCTTTCAGACAACACAGCTTCCATTTTCAGGAAGAAAATTAACTAACTCAACCCAGGGTACAACATTTTTGTTGTTGGGCTGGTTTGGGGGTTGTTTGTTCCTCTCCTGGACTTGATTTTATTCCTGCTGAAGCAGCTGTTAAACCCTGTTATATGCTTCAAATCCCTGTCTTGCTGGAAAAAGAATTCGGCACCTTTAAAAGGTGACTGGCCTACATCTGCACCCAAACAAAACCCTTCTGAGAAGGAAGATTCTCCAGAGGGAAGGCAGCAGGAGAGGGTCTGACAGAAGGAAGGAAAAATGGGATAGGGAGCAGAAGAGAATGATAGGGAACAACAACAACAAAACCAAACCAAAACAAAACAAACAAAACAAAAAAAAAAAAAAAAAAAAATAAAGGAGGGATGGGGAACAAGAACAAGAAGGACATAGCAAGAGCAACCAAAAATGAGGGTGGGGAGTAAAGGGATAACAAAAAAATAAGATTTATAGCAACAAAAAAAAACCGAAGATAGGCAATAAAAATGGGATAGCAAAAACAAAAAGAGGGGATGGCAAAAAAAGACAAAGGGGGCAGCAAAAAAAGGGGCAGGAAAAAAGAAAGGGGGTAGGAAAAAAGAAAGGGGCAACAGAAAAAGGAAGAGCAGCAAAAAATTCTCAGGAGAGTAAAAACGAAAAAAAAAAAAAGGCAGGATAGCAACAAAACAAAATGGAGATCAACAAAAAACATAATGAGAAAGTAATACCAATAAAAAGAGGACAGACAGCAACCCTGCATTCATGATCAGGGCATAAAGTGAGCAATTTTCACCCAGAAACTTCATCAGCCATCACACCAGGGGGTGTAATGAAGAGCAGGGCTTCAAGCAAATGCATGCAGTGGGGTACTGCCTAGAAGGGTTACCAAGCCCAACAGGACGACCATGGGAGCAGGAAAGGTAGTTCACAAGTGTTCCACTAGATCTTGCTACAAGCCTTTATTTCTCTCCCTGGGAGAAGGAGCCATGTTATTAAAAGAGTGGCAAGAAATCAACGAGCAGCTTGGAGAACCCAGGGAAGCCTCCTGAGAGCCAAGGAAACCTGCACTATCTAGGGAAGAGCGAGATTAAAATAATTAGGTCAGTTGGCGGTAAGAGACTGCTGATGACCCCAAGGACATGAGAAACACAGTGGCAACATGCCAGGGGCATGGCAAAGGCTGGTGGGAGAAAGTCCTCTCCAGCAGCAAACCACAGCACAGCTGCTCATCTCAAGGTATAAATACTGGTAGCTGCAGCAAGTGAAACTCTGATGAGAACTCCTGACTTGGATCAGCAGAGGCGTGGCCAGCAGAACTAAGGCAGTGATCATCCCCCTGTAGTCAGCATTGATGAGGCTACACTTTGAATACTGGGTTCAGTTTTTTGCCTCTCACTACAAGAAGGACATTGAGAGGCTGAAGCGTGTCCAGAGAAGGGCAACACAGCTGCTGAATGGTCTGCAGAACAGGGCTGGCAAGGAGCAGCTGAGGGGCCTGCGGTTGTTTAGTCTCCAGGAGGTTGGAGGGAAGGCTTCGCTCTCTACAGCTCTCTGAAA
>VWYK01039596.1:9258-23253 GCA_013399775.1 Semnornis frantzii | reverse complement strand
GGGAAGGGAAGGGAAGGGAAGGGAAGGGAAGGGAAGGGAAGGGAAGGGAAGAGGCAAGGGAAGAGGCAAGGGAAGAGGCAAGGGAAGAGGCAAGGCAAGGCAAGGCAGCTTTAATTGAAGTGCTTTTAATTACATTGAGAAATGATTGTTCATTGCTTGGTTTACAGATTCACCTTTGTTGGTTTTGATTCCCCAACTAGGATAAATCCATGAAGAGAGCTCTTAGTGACAGCAATTATAAGGCTAGATGAGAGGTGTTTTCAGTATTTCAGCAGGAGAAACACCAGATCCCATATCTCATGATAGAAACTGACCAATTCTACTGGTGTGCTTTGCACAGGCAAGTCACAGATTTGCAGCTGTTAGGTCTCCCATCTGAAAAATGATGCTAATGATGCTTGTCCCTCCCTTGAGAAGTCAACCATCAAATTCAAAATTAATGAAATGGTAAAGTGTTGAGGGGAATGTTTCCTGTTTATTGTTTTTTTACTAACAACAAGTCTATTTTTTTTTTGAGCCAAATCATCTCTTACTGATGTCAGAGGAATAAATATTTAAGTCTAGCATAAAATGTTTATCTCTCTCTCTCTTTATTTTTTTTTTTTTTACCTGTAAATTTTTAAAAGTCAGGAGAGATTTTGAGGAGTCAAATTTCTGGAAGGCCTGTAAAATGGACAAAAAAAAAAAAAAAAAAAAGAAGTGTTACAATATGAGTATAATACAAGTGGGTAAATGTAATGCATTTCCAACTATATCTGAGGAACCTGAAAATATCAGCAATTATTTGGCTTCACATTTCTGAACCACAACCTAAGACCTAAAATTGCCAACACCTCCCATGACATTCAGTAGGACTGCTTCAAATTGAAGCAAAGGGAGAAAAAAGCATAAGCCAACAAAAATCCTTTTCCAGATTTTAGGAGCTGCATATTGCCTTTAAGTTCTTCATGTTTCTGAATCCCAAGTCTCATGTCAATTTTAACAAATACTTCCTCTGCTCTTCACCAGGATGGACTGAAAGCAAGATTAACTTAGGGCTTTAAAACAACTATTTCTTTCTTTGCATGTGCTCCAGTTTTCTGAACCCTAACCCTAATTCTGCTCCTTGCTCCAGAACTCTTTACCTTTTCACCAGGAAAAAAATGTCTACTGAGGAGACAGAAAAGGCAGAGATGTAAACATCATTTTCAGCCTTCATAACTCAGAGCTCTGCCCACAGGTATCACTTGGGTTCTATGTAGGTTTTTATTAAGCCTCTACTCCAGTTGTAGCCCTCTATCAGCTCTGATATTCCCTTAAATGTGGATCCTTCTCATTGTGAGAGATGTGCAGCAAAGCACTTGGCTTCTGTCACACCACTGGCAGACACTTAATGCTGCACCTTCTCTGCTGCTCACCTGTGAAACCAGTTAGAAAAAAACCAAGTGACAAATAATCCAGGCCTGTTTCTAACTCTGTGAGCTCCTCAGGCATTATACAAATTAAGAAAAAGACAAAGAAATTAATTTTATTCTGAGTAGCATCAGTAAGGAGTAAATGCATTCCACTGTAGCCATGAACAACCTTGGCCTGTCCCCAACCCCACAGGGGACACCCGGTGCCCTGGGCTAGGGGCTGCCCTGGCTGTCCTTCAGGTGCCTTCACAGAATCACAGAAACATGCAGGTTGGCAAAGCCCCTCAGGATCACCAAGTCCAACCTAGAACTCTAGTCTACAGGATTCACCTTAAACCATATCCCTAAGCACCACATCCAAGCAACCCTTAAACACATCCAGAGTTGGTGACTCCACCAACTCCCTGGGCAGCTCATTCCAGTCCCTGACCATTCTCTCTGTGAAAAACTTTTTCCTAATATCCAGTCTGAACCTCCCCAGTCTCAGCTTGAGGCCATTCCCCCTTGTTCTGTCTCCAATTATCTGTGGGAAGAGGCCAGCAGCAGCCTCTCCACAATGTCCCTTCAGGTAGCTGCAGATATCAATGAGGTCTCCCCTCAGCCTGCTCTTTTTCAAACTAACCATCCCCAGCTCCTTCAGTCACTCCCCATCAGATTTATTCTCCAGGCCCTTCCCCAGCTTCATTGCCCTCCTCTGGACCTGCTCCAGCACCTCCACATCTCTTGTATTGTGGTGCCCAAAACTGAACATGACACTTGAGGTCTGGCCTCACCAAAACCAATCCCCTCCCTGCTCCTGCTGGCCGCAGCATTTTTAATTGAAGCTAGGATGCCATTGGCCTTCTTGGCCAGCTGGGCACACTGCTGGCTCATATTCAGCTCCTGTCTATTACCATCCCCAGATCCCTTTCTGCCAGGCAGCTCTCCAGCCACACTGCCCCAAGCCTGTAGTGTTGCTTGGGGTTGTTGTGACCCAAGTACAGGACCTGGCATTCGGCTTTGTTGAAACTCATCCCATTAATGTTGGCACATTGGTCTAAGCCTATCCAAGTCCCTCTGAAGAGCCTCTCTACCCTCATTCAAATCAACACTGACACCTAACTTGGTGTCATCTGCAAACTTACTGCTAACACTCTCTATGCTTGAATCAAGGTCATCAATAAAGATGTTTATAGAATCACAGAATGGTAAGGTTGGAAGGGACCCCAAGGATCATCTAGTTCCAACCCCCTGCCATAGGCAGGGACACCTCCCACTAGAACAGGTCGCTCAAGGCCTCCTTCAACCTGGCCTTGAACACAACCACGGAGGGAGCAGCCACAACCTCCCTGGGCAACCTGTGCCAGTGTCTCACCACCCTCACTGCAAACAACTTCCTCCTGACATCCAGTCTAAATCTTCCCTCTGCCAGTTCAAACCCACTGCCCCTAGTCCTGTCATTGCAAGACCTTGTCAATAGTCCCTCCTCAGCCTTCCTGTAGGCCCCCTTCAGATACTGGAAGGCTACTATAAGATCCCCTGGAAGCCTTCTCTTCTCCAGGCTGAAAAGCCCCAACTCTTGTTGGACATGTTAAAAAGTGGTCCCAACACAGATCCCTGAAGAACACCACTAGTGACCAGCTGCCAGCTGGATTTAACTCCACTGACCACCACTCTCTGGGCCCTCCTGTCCAGCCAGGGCTCCTGGCTGAGGCATAGGGAGTTTTGCCATTAATGGGGCAAGAACTCTAGCCACATTTTTGATGTCTACACATGAAACCACAGGTTTTGGCAACAGTAAATTGCATTACTCACTATAAAAGCAGACCTTTTACTTCCTGCTGTTCAGTGAGAGAAATTAATGTCATTGCACATCCACTATTTGACCTGCCTAGCGAAAGACATTTAACAGTTGTTTTAGGAACAGGTAAGAACTTGCAGGCAGGGAGCATGTGCAGTTGCATGAGGAGAATGGAGTGTTGTAGCTTGATATTGTACTCCACTGCTGTTTACCTTTGTTACTTCAGTTTTTCTGTATCCTGCAGGGATTTTCCATGGAATTCTCTCTCCACAGTTAAGCGAAGACAGTTCGTGAAAGGCCTCTGTAAAAAATCCTATATCTGTAAGTACTTTAATCTGTGGAGGAAAAAAAAAAACAGTGGAAATTTTCAAGTAGATTTGGCTGCTGGAACAGTTCATCAATGGAGAATGTTCTTCAATGGAAATAAATTTTTTACATTTTATAGTATAAGTGCAATCTCTAAGAAGAGTCTTTCACTTTCAAAACCCAAAAATAAAAGCCAAGAGCATGCTCTTCAAAAAACTTGCTCCTAACAAAGGAAAATAACTAAATTCATCTGGCTAGAGCTTTGAGGGTCAGTTCAAGATCAGTCTCTTATCAAAATTTATTTCATAGATTTTACTCATCTTAGTCTTGTAGTACTCAGCTGCTCCCCACAAATCAGATCAGCATTTCTTAAAAATATATAAACCCAGCAATAATTCAACTCTTGTAACAAGTTAGATGTCTTTTCTTTTTTTTTCTTTCCTTTTAAAGATTAAAAAAAAACAACCAAACAAAACCAAACCAAAAAGTGAACTTCAGCAAAAATGACAAAAGTCTGTTCCCAAAAGTTTGACAGCTTAGTTCCACTAAGATGGAGATATCGAATCTAAAATGAACACTGCAAATAAATAAATAAATAAACAAACAATATTTTTTTGTTTGCACTTAAGAAAACATTTAAAATAACAAAAAACACCAAGTAAAAATTTTGGATCTAAGAGGGGAAAATCTTATGATCATCTCTTTCAAGAAGAATGTTTGTTAAATGGAGAGTAGAAAGAAGTGATGGTAGTACTGTCTCTGTAAGACATTAACCATAATACTGTACACATGACTCTACCTCCCACTAAAACTCAGGATATAAATAATAACTCTATTTAGAAAGTAGTTCTATTCTACAACCTGTTGTGCTAAGAAACACTAAGCAACAGCTGAACTTTAAAGCCTTACTCTTTTATAGTAGTGCCATACAAAGAAAGGTATTAAATTGACCACATTTAACAAAGAAATGGAAGTTTCCTCAAAATTCATTGTGCTGTGCTAAAAACAAAGTTTGCTTGATTACCTTGAAGATTCTCCCTTCAATGCACCTAACTGGATCCTTGCAAAGCTCAGAAACAATGTATTGGTATAGAGTGAGCAATGGTAAAACCTGTAGACAAACAGCAGGGCATCACATTATAAATGACATAAAGGGTGCAGGCATAGAAATGTACATTGCAATTCTACATCACTGAGAGTATAGGAGGGTTGCTTTACACTCTGTGAAAGATGAACATGTTCTAAAATTCCTCAGGTGGCAAAAATGTGTCAGAGAGGTTCTCCTCACACTCTCTTCTGCTCCAGTGATGCTGCATTTGGAATCTTGGGCCCAGGTGGCCAAGAAGGCCAGTGGCATTCTGGCCTGTATCAGGAATAGTGAGGCCAGCAGGACCAGGGAACACTTCTGCCCCTGTACTCAATGCTGGTTAGACCACACCTTGAGTCCTGTGTCCAGTTCTGGGACCCTACATTTAAGAAAGATGTTGAGGTGCTTGAATGTGTCCAGAGAAGGGCATTAAGGTTGGTGAGGGGCCTGGAGAACAGCCCTATGAGGAGAGGCTGAAGCAGCTGGGGATCTTCAGCCTGGAGAAGAGGAGGCTCAGGACAGACGTCATCACTCTCTACAGCTACCTGAAGGGAGGTTGTAGCCAGGTGGGGTTGGGCTCTTCTGCCAGGCACCCAGTGACAGAAAAGATGGCACAGTCTCATGTTGTGCCAGGGCAGGTTCAGGCTGGATGCTAGGAAGAAGTTCTTCACAACAAGAATGATTGGCATTGGAATGGGCTCCTCGGGGAGGTGGTAGAGTCACCATCTCTGGAGGTGTTTAAAAGGAGGCTGGATGAGGCACTTAGTGTCATGGTTTAGTTAATTAGAAGGGTTAGGTGATAGGTTGGACTCAATGATGGTCTTTTCCAACATGGTTGATCTTGTGATTGAGTCCAGTTCTGGGCCAATCAGATCAAGGAGTACCTCAGGGAACTGCTTGAGAGAGTCCAGAACAGAGCTACAAAGATGCTGAAGGCAGTGGAACATCTCCTTGCTGAAGACAGGCTGAGGGAGCTGGGGCTCTTTAGCTTGGAGAAGAGGAGCCTGAGGAGTGACCTCATTCCTGTTGATAAAGATGTGCAGGGCAGTGCCAGGAGGACAGAGCCAGGCTCTGCTCAAGGATGTCCAATGACAGGACAAGGGGCACTGGGGGCAAGACGGAGCAGAGGAGGTTCCACAGGAACATGAGGAAAAGCTTTTTTCTCTGTGAGGGTGACAAGAGCCCTGGAACAGACTGCCCAGAGAGGTTGTGGAATCTCCCTCTCTGGAGACATTCAAGACCCACCTGGCTCTGTTCCTGTGTGATCTGGTATAGGTGATCCTGCTCTGGCAGGGGGGTTGGACTGGCTGAGCTTTGGAGCTCCCTTCCAACCCCTAGCATTCTGTGTTTCTATGATTCTGCCTTCTGAAATGTTACTTACAAACCAGAAAGTTGAATTTCCCAAATTATTCTCTGTGTTCAAGGTGAGGGTTTTTTATTATAATATTAGCGAGCAAAGCTACTGGAAAGATGTTGATCCAAGGGATTTCTAACACCCTCTGCATTTTGATGTCATAATTTTTTTCATTGTAAGTAACAGAATTCTATGAGCTTAATACAATCAACATGATGAAGTCTTAGTGAAAGCATAGCAATTGTAAAATAAACTGGATGCTGATCAGGTTCATTAACACATTTATCTGCATTCATTTTAAATTGAAACTTTTCATCAGGGCAACTAAGGAAAAACATTTTCAAAATGAGTTCTAGCACAACATACAAACACTGTATTTATTATTAGGTAATACTTCAGGAAAAGGAGATTCTTTGCTAACAGATGTATTTGTTTATTGAAAATGGAAGAACTTCCAAAATCTAATTATTCTTCAGCTTCTGCATTTTTTTTTTTCACTTTCAAATGTCCCTGAGCTGGGAAAATGCTAACAGCATTGTTATTTTTTTGTCAGATGCACTTTTAGTTTTCATAAAGAAGCTTAATACTTCTGAATTTGGATTCCAAATGCTTCAGGCAAATGTTTTAATTGTGTCCATACAGCTTCCAACTGATATTTGAAGTAGTTCAGGAAAATGAGTCTTTGGAGTCTTATTTTTAATAAAACTTGAATCTTGATGCATTTTGATTTGTGTTAAATCAACTTAGTGCCCACCATCCAAAACATCCCCCCACATTAAGCATTCAGGGGAAATGAAGCTCTCATCGTGCTGAAACTGCAATTGCTCTGACCACCATCTATGACCTGGATCTATATTCTCCCAGTACAAGTGCAGGAAGAATCAAAAGTGTGCATGGCCATGTGAGGCCAGCAGTCAAATTAAATGTCCCTGCCTCCAGCTAACGAACTGTCTGCTCCTTGATCTCAATTTATCTCCCATAGTGAGGCCACTTAGACAAAGCTTAATAACAAAATGAACTCTGGCAAGGCAGGATGAGAAAATGCAAGAACAGGAGGTAAGACAGGTGCTTAGCCTGAAGTTCCAGAAGAAATCAATCCAGCAAATGGCTTGCTGACATAAAAGGGTAACATCTTTCTGCCTCCTCCTCTCGAAGTCCTCTTCCATCTCTACCCCCTAACCTTTTCTTACTCCCCTGCCACCAGATACATGACACTTCCCCCTCCCTTGCACTGGCCAATTGCAGAACCTTTGCAGAAGTGAATTCATCTCATCAAAACAGAAGATTTGGCTGTGTTTTTTCTTTTCCTGGGGAGTTTTCTGTCATGCTCAGAGTTGATTTATAGAGGTATTAAGTAATTGCCTGACATAAAATCTGTTAAAACATACAAGACCACACAGGAACAGAGGCAGAACTGCACCTTTTTCAGTGCTAGTAAGCAATCCAATCCATTTATTCCAATGTCCAGCACTGTACCTTTGAAAGAAGCTGGATTGAGGTGGAAGTGGTGAGAAAATTCCATTCTGGGGTATATTAAAAGGAGTGTGTTTAGTAGGTCAAGAGAGGTTCTCCTGCCCCTCCACTCTGCCCTGGTGAGGTCACATCTGGAGTACTGTGTTCAGTTCTGGAGCCCCAGTTCAAGCGGGACATAGAACTGCTTGAGAGAGTCCAGCACAGAGCCACATGAAGATGATGAAGGGAATGGAACATCTCTCTTACGAAGACAGACTGAGGGAGCTGGGGCTGTGCTGCTTGGAGAAGAGGAGACTGAGAGGTGACCTCGGTAATGTTTATCAGTATGTGCAGGGTGAGTGCCAGGAGGCTGGAGCCAGGCTCTGCTGGGTGATGCCCAATGCCAGAACAAGAGGCAATGAGTGGAAACTGAGGCATAGGAAGTTTCATTTAAACACAAGGAGGAATTTTTTCCCTGTGAGGGTGACAAAACACTGGAACAGGCTGCCCAAGGAGTTGTGGAGTCTCCCTCTCTGCAGATATTCAAAACCTGCCTGGACACATTCCTGTGTGATCTGGTCTAGGTGATCCTGTTCTGGCAGGAGGGTTTTGAGGTCCCTTCCAGCCTCTGACACTCTGTGATTCCATGAAATAAGCACACAACCAACATAAGAGAGAAGGAGGGACAAATGGCAGAACAGAGGAACAGAGAGGAATGTTCAAGGCCAAGTTGGAGGAGGTCTTGAGTGACCTGTACTAGTGGAGGGTTTCCACGCCTATGGCAGGGGGCTGGAACTAGATGATCCTTGAGGTCCCATCCAACCTTACCATTCTATGATTCTATGGGAGAACATGAGAAAGGCAGAAGGGACTTCTATGTACTGAATGCAAAAGTTAAATTCTGGAAAGCATTCTGGACAGACTGCATATAAAAGCAATTCTCAGTAGAGTGCATTTCAAACAGGAAATTTCCTCCAAAATGCCTAAGCTAAGTGGACCATGTATGGTTATCTTCCTGAGTAAACAAGTACCCTGGACATTCTAAAACTGTAGGCAGTAAGTTAGACATTGCCTCCATCTTAGTGTC
Source organism: Semnornis frantzii (assembly GCA_013399775.1). NCBI lineage: Eukaryota > Metazoa > Chordata > Aves > Piciformes > Ramphastidae > Semnornis > Semnornis frantzii. Next base: position 14,793 of record VWYK01039596.1, on the reverse strand, counting down.
ACAGAACCATGCAGGTATAGAAGCACATTTTAACCAAAATAAAATCAAATCAATTAAATTAACACTTGATGTCTTAAAATTAATTTCCAGAGTATAAACATAACACTTACTATTAAATTGTGGTTTGCAGCATGTAGCTCAAACATAAGGAAACTCAGACTTGCAACTACAGCAGAGATGTCAGCTCTGTAGCGATCAGAGAACAAATCAATACCAGGAACCAGCATACTGGCTTCATACTGTGCAAAGTCACAGTCAGATGTTGGATGGGGAAGAGAGGCTCCAAAAAGGCTCTGAAAGTAATGATAAAGAAGTGCTTGTGAAAAGATGGATAGGTATTAGTGAAACACTATAAAACTCCAACCCTTGAGACCGGAAATGACTCGATCAATGAAATTCAGTGATTTGTCCATCTGATTCCAGAGGAAACCATGAAAAATCTTTGAATTAAAAAATCTGTGAACTTCATAGAGGGGGAAAAAAAAACAAAAAAAAACAAAACAAAAACAAAAACAAACAAACCACCAAACACAAACATACAAGCTGAAAATAATCTATGGACAGAACAAGCTAAAGAGTAAAAAGTAACGTAGGTCTAGAAAAATAATGATGAAAACTTCCTTGGCAAGTACTCTCCAAGTTATTTTTAAAATCTTCTTATTTAAAAAATAGTCAGTGGTGTTTCTCTGAGATTCCAAAGCATTCCAAGCAAGTCTCTCTGGAAGCATGGGGGAAAAAAATAACAAAACACTAGGGGCTCTTACTAAGACTTCTTAGGACAAGCCTCTGATGAGCAGACAGAAGGAACTTATTCAAACATTTCCATCATCAAGGAAAATGCAGAGGAAAAATTTTGGTGAGATGATTCTGGAGATGTGCTCAAACCTTTCTTTACCAGTTTTGAAGATGTTTTATGGAAAATGTCTTCCATCAGGAGGAAAATCTTTTTCTTTTCTCCACAAGCTAAGAAAGTTAATCTGATTTTACTCAGCCTTCAATCCTTGTCCTGCTATCACTTCAATCATTTCTGGGAGAGTTGCTGACTCCCTTCTAGTTCCACCTTTAACTGGGTCAGCTAGTGAAGCTTAAATCATGTAAGTTAAAACTCAAATGCTCCCCCTTTTAAAAGGGTGGAATGCTAACTGTCTCTGGCATTGGGTATTCCTTCCCATTTGTGTTTATCTGCTTGTAATTAGCAATGATATGCTGGAGAAATATGCATTTACATACTCAAATCTGAGATATTAACCAGCCTAAAAGCTTATACCAGAGGTGGAACTTCAATAATGTTATGAAAGCTTTCCAAGTCAAGAAAGAAATTATGAGCTTGACCTTCACAAGGTACACTGATAGTAATGCATTACATTTTTCAAGACACTCACCCTGCAAGCTACTCTTATCTCAATTAATATCAGACCCACTTTGGTCAAGTCACAATTATTTCTACCATATTACAGCTGGAACAAATGCTTACTACTATTTCTATCAAAATGAGGACTTGGAAATGCTCAGCTCTGCACCACCAGCAATTACAGTGCTAGAAGCTGGTCACAGTACTCTTTCAGCATTGTCTCTTCAACTTGTTCTCCCTTTGCTGAACTTGGTGAGGTTTTAAACATAGCCTAGCACAAGGTCACACTCACAACCATGGGTACCACGAGATTTTAGTAAGTGGCATTGGTTTGTATTGGAAGAAGTCAGGTAAGTTCCTGATGCTGCTTTGGAGCATCCTGGTAGAATATGACTGACAGAATAATTGCAGTTCCTTTTTCCTATATCACTTTTGTTATTGGTAATTTCAAACTTCCTTTTAAAAGTAAACTGAAATCCTTTTTTCCCCTCTATAGTTGGTTTCTGAGAGTTTGCAAACAGTTTTCTTGATATTACTTTCTTTGTAAGCGAAACACTTGTTTTGGCCAGCCTCTGTTTTTTACAGCAAACATCTCACAGAGTTGACATTTTAAACCAATACCTTTCCATTCTAAAAAAGATTCCAAAAGAAAAGAAAAAAATTTTTGTTTTAAAAGTTTTGTTCTCCTGGCTGAAAATTTATGACAATCTGTATGGACTCCTTACAGATCTGACAGCACTCCGCTACCGCTGCTGTCATACATCTCTTCCTGAGCAGAGCACTTCAAGAGAAGTAAAATATCTTTGCCTGTCAAATATTGTAGCCATCTTCACTTTTCAGTGTTTCATTATTTCTCTGAGACACTAGCCTCTTATTGAAGTGATAATTTTTAGGCTAGAATACAGGAATAATGTTGAAAGAAAAAGAGAATAAAAACATCTAATCTAATGTGCATAAATTGGCAGCTACCTCTGATCTCCAGTTTTCTTTTACAATCAAAATGAAAATAGAAATATTGTAATAGAGGGTTATTGAGATTCAAATTTTCAGAAGCAATTTGTCAACTTCATTAATTCTAACTGAAACTGTGTTCTTACCTTAAAAAGCACGGCAGAAAAATAGCAGTATTTAGTTCTTAACCTCATCTCTGCTCTTGCTATATGCCTAGAGTACAACAAATAATAAGAAATATGAATGTGCCCATCCATAAATTATTCAGGCTCTTTAAAAAAATCTTGTATAATAATGATATTACAGCAATGTAGATGTTTTCTATATTGGAAAACAGCTGCCTGGTCTGTAGGTAGGTGCTCAGTCACATCATGAAAAGAAAGAAGCATTTGAGCATTTGACTGCAGATGAGTTGCACTGGATAACCTTTAAAAGTACTTTCCAACCCAAACTGTTCTATGATTCCACGATCAAAAACATACCTAGATAAAAAGTGTTGTCTAGATACTCTTTAAGGAGAGAAAGAGGCAACCTTAGTGCAAGACTAATCTCATACAAAACTAGAAAGAGAAAGCAGGTTGTGCAACTAAGACCTTCAAGTGTATTTCTTACCATCAAGGAGGCCTAAGGTAGGTGTCAGGCTAGATTAAATTAATCCCATTACAGTACTTCATCAGAGCTTCAAACCATACTGGTAGCAGGGGAGTGCTTTTATCTACAATATTAGAACCCATTACTACAATATTATGATCCTTTAATCTCAATTTTACAGCCTGAGACTAAGTTGCTCTGCAAAGAGCAACCCAAGGGAAAGATGTTTAATAGCTCCAGGAAGGTCTAAATAGAAAAAATCCTCCTGAAGAAGAAAGCAGGAGGAGAGCTCCCTCCAGATCCCTGCAAGGATTTGGAATGGCCACATTAGCAGTAAAGGCATAGCACACAGTGCAGCAAAAATGTGCCACAAAGACCTGCAAAAGCAGGTGAGGACTTGGTCTTGCCTAATTGGACCTGAGACTGCACCACAGCTCAGAATTAGAAGAGCTGTCATTTAGAATCAACTTAAACTCGCTCCTTATCCTCTTGCATGCTAATTCCAAATGTGCCAATGGCATTTGATCCTAAAATGCCCATCCTTATTTGACCCTAAAATACCCATCCTGGTGCTCTCAAAGCTTACAGATATTTGCCAGTCCTATTAACACAGCCTAGTTCTCAGGTAAGACAGTTTACTCAGATTAAGCTCTGCTCTTTCATGGGTAGAATCATAGAAATGCCAGGTTGGAAGGGATCCCAAGGATCATCTGGTCCAACCTTTCCAGACAATGATGGAGTTGAAATGAGCTGGCTCAGCACCCTGTCAAGCTGAGTGTTAAAACTCTCCAATTTAGGGTAATCCACTACTTCCCTTGGAAGATGATTCCAATAATGCTTCTGAGATCATTTAGATGTTCCTAAATTTTCTATTTTGTCAATTTTTATGGACATTGAGGAGCAGTTCAGAATTATCTCCATAGTGTTTTACCAGCACTTAAAGAGCACTGGACAGAAATATTTATTGATGGTGGACTTTAATACAGCAATTCACATTTCATTTAGTTGTAATTCACCAGAAAATGAGTACTTTAGGCAGTAAATCTCCCCTCAAGATACATTAATATTTAATATGTGCAATGATTTGGGAGAGGTGGTATTTCAATTGAAAATCAATATGACTGCAAACTCCTTGCACTTATGACTTTTCATCATTTTGGTTTATATCAATGATCTCTCCATATAATATACAGCTGCAATTATGATCAAAGATGAGCACTCAAGAAAAGGGAACAACAATATTTTCCACAAGAGCAACTTTCTTCCTGACAGGAAAAAATTCCTCTGCCTTTGATGAATCCTTTTTACAGCAATTTGTTAGTGGTTTCAAATTAATTGCAAGTGGCCTACTGTCCTGGATGAGCAATTTGTGTCAAACATAAAAGAAGTGCATATATAGATAAAATACTTACTGAGCTATCTTAGCAACTAAGACTGCTGCGTGCAAACATCCCCAAACTCCAGCCTGAGAAAGAAATTTCTGGCTTATATCAGCCCATCTCCCAGCTGCAAAGCAGTCTGTAGCATTTTTTGGAACACATAACTCTTGCCAGTTGCTAAGAGCATCTGCAACGTTGAGTGTTTCATCAAGGGCTTGACTCCAGCATTTAAAAGCAGCTCTGTAACACATAAAAAATGTCCTCATCGTATCGCTGACATTTTCCAAAGTGGAAGATAAGACTCACTTCGTTTTACCTTTACTGCCTGAGATAGAGCTACTTTTGATTAGGTCAAAAACTGAAAGGCAGTTTCTACAGCACAAAAAGATACCATTCCTGGTGTCACGGGAGGCCAATAGGCCTAAAACATGTCCTGGCTTGCCCCCCCCTTCTGCTGATGGGGGAAGCAAGGGCAGGAGGAAAACAAAGGCTTGGGCCATTATGTCCCCTCCCAAAGTGATAAAAAGGTACCCACAGGTGTTTCTGCACTTGTGCCTTGCCCAAATAAGGGTAAGCAAGCCCTGGTTTCACCTAACATGGTCAGTTTCGCAAATGCCATTCTGATTGGTGAATCTCTCTGGCCAAAGGAGCCATTGCACTCTGGCAAAGAATATAAATGGAGCTAAGTTGCAATCTGCTCTGCTTCAATGTGTGCTGCTCTACTCTATGTTCTGTTTTGCCTCATGCTTCAGACCAGCTTAGCCCTGATTTGTGAGCTCGAACTACCTGGAAACATTAGTGCCTCAGCTTTACCAGGAGAAAGCATTAAGTGCCTCACAATGTGCTGAGAAGTGCCACCAACATTGTGCTTTCTGCACATCTGCAGGAGATCCTCCCTGCACCTCTGCAAACCTCTGTGCTGAGAGGAACCAGGATCAGCTCAGAGATTGTTTGCCTCTTTCCCAGCACCCTGCTAGAGCCTGGAAAGATCTGGAAGCCTCTCAACAGCTATCAAGACACGGAGCAGCTCCAACACTGCCACAAAGGAGCCAGGGACTATCTCCAAATTCTACTTCACTGCCATGAGTAGCACAGACTTTCCCATGGGCTCCAGGCTGCCTGTTTATAAGTGAGGCAGAGCCATTTTGCAGCTAAACCTTTTCCAATTTTCTGATTCTCCTAAATGAATGAATTGCCCATAAGCATCTTTGTGAAGATTTTCCTGACCAAATTAGAACCCAAATTTAACTGGTTTGTAGATAG